>SNQJ01S0051995.1:0-41301 GCA_010110895.2 Picea sitchensis | reverse complement strand
GTGTCCTCCTCAATCTGACGAATATGTTTTACTTCAGGGCTCTGGAATTCAGAGATATCAAACTTCAACCATTTTTCTTGAAAACATTTTAATTTGGGGCTCGCGATATACCAACACATGTCTCTCGTGTATTGATGACTATGATTCCTTCGGGACTTCATAATCTGAAAATCTCAAACTTCGAACTTATCTGGCCCCACTGGATTTTATCCGAAACCATCGATTTTTCTCTCTCGCTCTTTCCCGAAGCGATTTCACCTGGAGCACATGATTGGTTGATGCATGTCCTCCTATGGATTTATTATCCCCAACTACTTCAACTATTTGTAGTTTTGATGTTCGAACCCTAATCTATCACATCACTACATGCCTTTCAAATTTACGGGGGCGCGCATCGGTGGTTTGGAGTAACCCGCTTTTCACCCTACAATTCTCATGATGCTGACATGTAATCACTCAATAAAACCATGGTTTGGATTGCGGGACCACCTTAGGAAATTAACTCCCATGAAACTCGGTTCCCCGCAATGTCTGTTGGCCATTGATCTTTCTCTCCAATGGGATCGGACGGTCGCGACCTTAGCCCTTACTTCCTTTTTCATCGGATGACCCCTATTCACCTATCCTCCGATCCAACGATCTTGGATCTCTCCTGATCCTATAATGGTGATCACTCCCAAATTCAAAAGGGATGGTCACGATCCTTTGAACCCTTATAGAGGATCTATGACATTATGTCTCCTGCGTAGCTTTTGCAATGCCATTCCTCTTGAGATTTTCAATTTCATAGTCAGAGTTCAATCTCAAACATGAGGCTCTGACCAACAGACCCAACTCAGTGTTTCAACCATAAGCTCTAATACCAAACTGTAACATACCCAGCCAGCCACAGGCCGGGGTATGTTACATGTAAGCCCACCCTCAGACTTCTTTCTCATGCTGATACCTTCTTTATATATTAAGGATGCATAAGATAACATAATTAACAACATGCAGAACAATATCTAGCAAGCATGCATAATCTAAAGATTATATTAAATGATAATTAAATATGCACAGCGGAAATACATTCATATACATTTAAATGATAATTAAATTACATATCATAATACATTCATACATAGATAATAATATCACAATAGAGAGAACTTATCTTTATGAAAGATGACACCAACTAGATGCAAACCATGGAATTTCCACCCAACCATAGACACCACTGCTCAAAATCTTAACAGCAATGTCACCTCCGAGCCAGGGCTATGAATCCACAAGGATGGTTCCATAGTGTAATTGGGTTCCCAAACAAGTCATCTCTCAATATCTCACAGGTTTCTCGACACCCACAACAATCCAAGTACCCATCTCTCTTCTACCTAGCCTGTACCTCCCCAAGAGACCGGACCTCCACCCTTCTCTGCCACACAGTCCGTCAGGCAGTCCTTCTCCTTTATTTTCAGGGCCTCCAACACAGCTAGTCTAGAATCTCAATGTTGGGACTCTTAGGACTCGCATTTGTGAGAAAAATAGGGCACAGGCCAATGCATTTCAGACATGCAGGCCCCATGTCATGGTTAGATCACACCAGCAACCACTACATCCAACTATCTCATGGATAATTCTTCAACAGCTATGTTTCCTTTACCAAGCCAAGACAAAGGTGAGGATGGGTCGATGAATGGGTCAGGGGGTGCATGGGAGTGCGTGATGGAAAAATGAGTGAGTGAATGGGAAATCAATGAACAAGTCATTAGTCAAACTCCCCCATCAGACCAGAGGCGGGTTTAAGTAACCTTGTGGGGAAACAAGAACCTCCTGTCCTTCCCCAAGAATCTCACGTAACCGATCCCCTCCCTTAGAAAAAAAGGGTAATTAAAAAAATAGGAAATAAACACTTAGTCCCTCAATCTCCCTCTCTTGTGGAATCAGAGCCCCCTATAACTGTAGTCCTTGTCTGTCTAGCATCCAACAATATGTTTATTATTAATAATGATCAAAACATTACATTTCTGAGGCATACTGGCCCTTTAATAATTGTTTGGGCACTCAGGCATCTCAGCATTGTAACACTCTATATCAACTATGGATCTCTTCTTATTATTCATCTTATATTGGTAGGGTACTCCAATGTGCGTCTTTCCAGTTGTTGCCATTATATGTTTTATCTGATCTTCCTCCATCATGATTGGGTCCATGGCCTCCTTCTTATTTTCTTATTCATCTCTTCCTCCATTTATCCACCTCTTGTCATTGCTTCCCCCATTCCCCCATGCACGCATGGATGTTCGGTTGTCTGATTCTATCATCATCACACCATTGTTATACATGTTCACATAAATTTTTGGGACAAAGATAATCTCTTTTATTCATTGACAAGATGAAAGGTTACAAACTTTGTTTCCAGACACTTCTCTATGAACCATGTCCAGGCTCCTATGTTCTGACTCCAAGTGCACCAATCCCACCTAGGATTCTCACAACAAACATGCCAACATGGGAAGAAGGAAGGATTGCATAGGGAGAATGAATGGAAGGAAAAGATGAGGATAAAACTCAGAGCAAGATGCAAAACTTGGAAAATGAGAGGGAAATGATTTTGGCAGATTTTTCTTATGTCCTTGTTCATATGTCTAAATGACTACCCTAGACCCCTTTTTATATGAGAAATATGGTTATTCGGTTTGAAGAGATACAAGGGGTAAAATAGTTAGGAAACCCTTTATAGCACATAAACTCGGCCAAAATATGCGATTTTCTTTTTCATTTTTTGGCAGTAAACATGGGCTAACTAGCATGAAGCAAGCATATGTACACAATAATATTAGCATGCATGACACGTATGTATGTGGGTTGATAGTGCAGAAAGGGGCGTACATTATACAAAAAGTTTTTTTTTGAAGGAAACCTCAATAGTATTATTTGTCAAAGGATGCAAATGGATGGGCCAATGTCTTGTATGCATAGATGTGGCATTTTTGGACTACAACAAATGTCCCCTAATGTGTGAGGTCAAAAGAGAAACTAATGGCGGAAATACACTATAACATATTTATAAACTAGGAAGGCATGGGGTTGAGTGATCCCAAGACGAGTATTCACGAGCGTGTCATATGAAAATAAAGATAATCTATCTAAGGTGGGCATACCCATGCTCAGGATAAAATAAGAATGGATGCCAATCAAGTACATTGTAGATCCATGTCATATATAATAATCATGATTGCAAGACAAATAATAATGTCTATATAGATCGTAGCCATGAATAACACACAACATAGCTACATCTCAAAATCATCTGAAGAGATATAAATACAATGTGATATGTATCCTCAGGAAGCATCAATTCTTGTAGCCGGATATGGTAGATTCATAAATCGAGCAATATCTTGAAGGTCTTCAAAAATCAGGTAGGAGTATAATACAAGTGTAAGACTCACTGTCCTGAGGTCTTCGATAAACCATCATGGAAAGACTGGAAGAAATTGAACAATAGGTACTGAACTTCGTTGATTCTGAATATGAACTTGACTTGATTGTTGGGATGTATGGCTCATTAAGGTCAAGAGACTCGTTGTAGAATGGACAACTCAAGTTGGAAAACTTCCCTTGGACAAAAGCACGACAAAATGATGAGACTTGGGAAGCATATTATTTACATAAGTTTGTGACACAGGAGGCACCAAAAACTCTCCATATGTTTGGAAGAGTAACCAAATGGAGGAGGACATAGCTCTATGTAATGAGAAAAACTTCCTAAGGTCATACTAGATCCCAATGCTTGCATAACAAACAAAAGGATGTGCTTTCTCCAAGGGAGACTATCTTGTTGTCGATGAAATAAAATTTATATCTCATCCCCTCTTTTTGGAATATTTTTTTTTTGTATGTTTCACGTATTTAATGATCTTGAAAAAGAATAAAAGAGTGTTATGTTACAAAGGAGGAGAGAGTTTCATGGGAAAGAAAACTAGTTCCAAGCGCATGGAACATATTTTTTCTCTGTGAAAGGAGACATGTGCAAGATAAGGACACTCGGGAAAATTCCTCCAAGGGTTAAGGTGTCATATCGCAAGGGAAAACAAGATACAATGCTTGCACCTAAGGAATTCTCTAAAGGTTTAGTAATAGAAACAAGAAGCTAGAATTAGGCCAAATATGCAAGGACGAGACATGCAATGTGATTACAGTATGACACAACAAGAATCCTTTCATGTAAATTTTTATGAACCAAAAGAAGGTAAGCTCGAGCTTAAAATTTACCATTTTATGAACCAAACCATTTTATGAACCAAAAGATCTTAACTATGGACTCACCTCCTTTTTCATAAATTTAGTTCCCTGAGCCTGAAAAAGTATAAAACTTAACTTAGGAAAACTCTCACGGTGAGACATATCTCCTGATGCATACCTTTTTCCTAGGTAATCTATTGGCCAAAAAAAGGGTTAAACTTATTCCAAATACATATTCTTTCTGGACCAAGTAACGAGTGTGAAAGGATCAAGGTCACTTGGTGATCTTTTCTTATTTAGGGAGTCTGAAAATGGATTAAAGAAGACTCCAAGGGGTTTCCTTCTTTTTAAATAATCTCCAACGCCCAAAAAATATATAAACTAAAACCAAGGAGAATGGCCCTTTTTCGAAATTTTTGTTCCTTGGCCCCGAAAAAGGGTTAAAATTACACCTGAGAATACTCTCCTAGTGAACTGTAGCTCCTATGGCGTACATTTTTCAAAAAAATATCCATCTGAACCAAAAAAGGGGTAAAATATCACTGGACAAATGTGCCTTTAAATTTAACTTTGATGAGCGTGAAGGGAAACAAGATCGCTCAATAGTCTTTTCAATTCTAGAGAGTCTGAAAATGGATTAAAGAAGACTCTAGGGGGGCTCCTTTTCTTAAGTAATCTGAACGAGGCTAAAAAGGATAAACAATATCTCGCCGGATGTCACTTTCATAGTTTAAGTGAGCTTGAAAGAAATCAAACCATGCTCTAGGGGAGTCTCGAGGGGAAGGCCAAGAATGATGACTAGGAAGAACAATGAGGCTTCATTGCAAATTCATGGTGGGAATAAAAGGACTCATGTACCTATGAAGTAATTCATCATGGACACCAAAAGGAAAACAAGGCTCTAACGAGGATTCCCATGGAAAGAAGACTCTACCAAAAAAGTACGACACACTTATCAGCAAAAAAGGTTAGTGTCACAATTCAGTGGGGTCGATCCTAAGGCCAAATGAGCTAGGAAACGGATAATGAAAAAAAAAATTAGGGAAAAACCTAACCTATATTCTAGTTTCAAGGTCAATACCTATTAGAACGAATTGATACGATGAAAAAATGTCAAATAGAAATGTCTCCAAGATCCTACATATAAGGACAATAGAAACTTCAGACAATAATAGGTGCTACTGAAAAAAAAACTTGAAAACAACAAACCTAGATTGTACAATACGGTACAAGGCATCACACATCCTTATGACTCATACATAGTATTGGTTCAAGCAGAGCTCACTGCTAGGCTCTAACCAAGAGTCTCTTCGGTAGTCAACCTAGAAAGTCTCCCAAAAGGGAAGAAAACAAAAACCACAATGTAAGTATTCCCATAGTATAGAAACTATATTCATGGCTTCAAGGATAGCCTCATCCGAAGGAAATTCAAGATCTGATAAATCACATGGACGAGGAGGATTGACAGTCCAAAAGGGAAAATAAAACTGACCATATTCCATATAATGATGGAGAGTCTAGAAAAGATTGAAAGAGTCTATCAGCAAAGAATCACAAGCACATGGGCTCGAGGATCTACAAAAAATGAGATCATACTCAAAAGGAAACTCAAGATCACTTGGACCAAGAGGGGGAAGCAAGGGCTCCCATTCCCCCATTGGATAAACCAATGGATCAATTTCTGAGACCAAGTCTCGAGAAGGAAAAAATGAGTGAACAAGTTCCTACTCAAGAGCAATTTAACATCGAGGATAAGATGCCACATAATTTATCTGTGGTGGGGTGGAGTATATACGAATAATAGGAACATAGAAAGGGGAATCCTGAACTAACATCGAATTAGGATGGTGATTATCAGATGCCAGTTGGTCGATAATGAGAATTCTTCCATTGTGAGAGAAATGCATCACTCGGAAGAGCGTAGACACCACAACATTCATAACATATACATAATCACGTCCGAGAAGCATATTGAAATCTAACGGGCCTTGCACCACTATAACATCGACAAGGATAGTATTCCCACCTAACGAAATAGGAAACTGAGGAAGAATGCCCAAATATTCACTAGGACATATTTTAAAAGCCAACAACTCATACGAAGTAGGCACAAGCTCAGGAGAACCCAAAGCTTGCCAAGATGAGGAGGATAAAATACTTGCAGAGGATCCTTCATCCACAATACAATGGTAAATGTTTTTTGAATTAAATTCAACCCTTATTTGAAAGGGTGCAAAAGAAGGAGTCCAAGGCTCAACAAGGTCATTCCAATCAAAGGAAAACATCCTAGGACTTGGAGGGGGTGTGCTTGAAGTGAGTGGAATGCCCCCTTGTTTTGAAAGTACTGAACTAAAAATGATAAAAAAATAGTCGGTAGACACATCACTCCCCATCAAAGGAGTGGGATCAGAAAAATATTGCATCGACATGACCACTTTGGCAGATTCAACACTCTCTGATAGAAGAGTGGTATCAGCCGAAGATTGCATCGGTGTGACCACTTTGGTAGACATGATACTCTCCAAGAGAAGAGTGGGATTGGTTGAAGATTGCATCAACATGAACACTTCCTCAAACATTGTTTTAATAGGATGCAAGACAACATGGTCTGAAGGTACATCACCCCCAAAAAGAGGAGTGGGATCAGCCAAAGATTTCATCGACATGACCACTTGATTAACCAAAGGATGAATAGATTGTGGGGAAACTTAAGAAGATTCAGAATCAGAGAAGCTTGTAGACATGGACCACGATATTCATGCCTATCGAATGCCAAGGCATAGATAAGTAAGGTGATCTCCCTTTCAAATATTACAAGGGAACTTAGGATCATGTCCTATCTTTCTAGTTTTCTCAATAAAATCAATGCCCCCAACATGACTAGAAGTGGTTGTTTTCTTGTCCTCAACATGACTCTCAGAGGTTGTTGAAAACTCTCCAACAAGAATAGCATAGGTTGGTTGTTGAACTCGAGTATCGATAACAGGGACTAGGTTCATTCCCCCAGCATGACTTGAAGTTATTGGTTGCAAATCTCCAACACGATTTGCAAATTTTGGTGATTGGTTGATAACATGACTCACAGAGCCTACGGACCTATCACAAGTATGACTAGCAGTAACTGGTGTTTTTCCCCCATCATGACTTATAGAGGTAGGTTATTTTACCCCAACATGACTTGTAGAGGCTATGTGTTGGTCTTCAACATGACTTTCATAGGTTGACGACCTATCTCCAACATGACTCGTAGAGGTTGGTGATTTCTTCTTCTTATTCTTCCTTGTTTTATTTCGTTTATACTTCTGGTTACAATTAGCTATACTTTCACCAGAGAAGGTAGAAGGAAGAGGATAAGACTTTGTTGATGAAGGAACATCAACATGATTCCCATGACATAAGGTGCTTAACTGAGAAGCATCAAGAGCATTAGGGACATTTGGAATAGTACCCAACCAAACTGGTAGTCCCACATTCAACCCAGGAATGTACAATGTTGCCATCAAAGGGACACCAACATTTCCAAAGAAAGGAAAATCAAAAGAATCCCCTTGCAAAGGGGTTACTTGGTTGGTATAATAAGTAACTTTGGCCATGAATATCGTATGCATAGGTTCCTCCCTTGCAACAATGTTCAATTCCGTAAAAGTCTCACACACTAACTCTGGTAAATTAGTGGTATATAAATATATGCCTATAAGGAGGCAGCTCCATGTTTTTAAGAAGAAGACCAAAAATTCCTCATGATCGACAGAGTGGGAAGTCAACCACCTTATGTAAGAGACCAAAAAAATGATTGACTAAATCTCTATGGAAAACTAAGGAAAATAGAGCACACCACTAAGAAGAAAATCCTAAAAAGATACAAACCAAACAAACTACCCTTTTGAATGCTTCCGACCCAGGGAGATGAATTCTTGATCATCCAAATCACTCACAAAGGAAAACGACTAGTCAGGAAAAGAAGTTACCTAGACCTTTGACTGGTGGTCCCTTCAAGTGTCTCCCAGAGAATACAGATTCTACCTCAGGTACCTCGATACACCCCTCTCGGTCATCTATGTGTCAACCTATATAATGGAAACTAGGCCACCAAATTATAATCAACAACCAAAGGGGTATAGTTGACAGTCGAGTGAGTGTATGGGTAGGGTAACTAAGCTCAAATTTTCTCATGAGGCCTAAAATGAAACAGGGCCAGAATCACTCTTAGATTACCTTGGACCGATCGAAGTGTCTCATAGGTCTAACACAAATCATGCCAGTAACGCTTCATGATTCACCCCCAATACACACTCTCCCAAACACTTTGTTGGGATCAGGAGTGGATATCTCTGTCACCATCCTCCATGTAGCCTTGTGTTTAAATATTGTGTTAGAGGAGCTTCACAGATTGAGTAATTACAAAGTGGATTTTTTACACCCTAGCAAATACACCTAAGTTAAGTTTGGGTTGGCCTTGGAGAGTTTACCTCTCCACACCTAATACAAGGCCCTATCCTAAGCTATTGGTGAACCCTAGAAAACGTGTTACTAATATATTTTAGATTAGCACATTCATTTTATGGGATTTTCTTACTCAAGGGATGGAAGTGCAACTGATGTTGTTTGAGACACTTGAAAAACTGAAACTTATACAAAAACTAGAAAATAAAACTTTACACTAATCCTTGAAATGAAAAATAGTTTCAAGAAAGAAAATGCATGAACAATCCTTCAAACCTAAAGATACAATCTTTTCTCCTTTCCATGCAAAATCCACAATGCAACTTTCGAGTGAAACAAAAGAGCAAATGAAAGGATTTTCTTTCTTATTTTTTCTTTTGAAATGCTTTCAATATGAGAAGAAAACACAACCCTATGCTAATTTCTTTTTATTTTTCAAATAATAATGCAAAACAATACAAAGAAAGAAAGAGACCTAAAAAACTAGACTTTTTTTTTCCAATCAAAGTAAAACTAACAAAAGATGCTAAAAGAAACTTGTTGGTTTCTTTTATCGACTCCCTTATCAGGTTGTCTGAGTTATTGACCCAGGGTTCATGTCATTCAGGATTCCAACAAAGCCTCTAACTATCGGCCCTCCTGGTAAATCAGAAGGCAACACAGTGCCCGGAGGGTATTGCGTAGTCTCACCCAAGATAGCTATAGATGGTTGACTGTAAGATTCAGGTGTTTATATTCTGGGACAGAGTAGGGGATAAATGGTTTCTTGATTATGGCCCTGTTCTTTGAACCATTACAGTAATCTACTTGTTCCTAAGAATTGCATGCATATAACTCAAAATATAAACAGATTCTAATAATGAATTTGGTTATTCATAAATTATAATCATCTATTTCTAAAAGAAGTTAAAGATATACAGACATTCAATACATTACACAGAGATTACCGTGGTTTACCCCTCCTAGGCTATGCCCACAAATATCTGCCTCTTGGCTCTTTTATTATGGTGGTTCTTGATTTCCTTGCATTGCACGCTTACAACTATCCACAAAAGTGGGTAAGATCTATGTGAGGCGAACTAGATCGCACCAGGCTCTATAGCCTGTGGTCTAATCCTCAGATCTACCTTCCCTCCTATCTTTTCTTGCTCAACAACTTACAAAACTTAGTTCATACAACTCAAAATCCTCCATGTATCGCTGAAAACAATACTCGTAACAATCACTCAATGACAATCATAATCCTCATAAAAACTAACATAAATTCATCAACAACAAAAACACACACCTATATGATACTTTTGTATCTATATTTATACATTTTGGGCTCTTCAGACACTTACAGAATATTACCAAAACCCTAACCCTTCTTACGCTATTTTTTTCTCCCATGCGCATGTTGTTCTTCCTCCAACTGTCGCTTTCCTCTATACACGCTTTCTTGCATTCGCGCGTGTTGATCTTTTGCCAGTTGTCACTTTAGTTTCCTACATGATTTCTTTCCCATGATCATCCTTATTTCCACTTCGACCTAGTGCCAACAGGCCCCCAAAACTGACATGTGACTCATTTCGAGTCACCTAACTGTGTTGTGCTTCCTCGATCTCCCTAGTGATCATCTGGAACTTCTCCTGCAATTCTGCTGCTTTTAATTTGTTAGTGCCTGTGCGGTTTTCTCCTTGATAATATCGATTGTTTGCGCTGCTACTTCTTCTCTTATCAATCCTGCACATTCTAGCTGAGTCTGTGCTAACTATGTTATGGCTTCTTCTGCCTACTCCAGTACTTCTGCTATCTATTCCTGCAACGGTTCTATTTGAGTCTGATGCTCCTATTTCTATATTTGCGTGGTGAGAAGTTCTACCTATAGCTTATTTAACTCTTGTGTCCCCTTGACCCGTTCTAGAATTGGGATGGTTTTCTGTTGCTTCTTGAATTCTTGGATCTTTGCATTGATCTGTTCCTCCTCCTTGTCCCATTGTTGGACATGTGGATCCTCTTCCAGCTTTGTCCAGAGTTGTGTTGCTTTATCCTTCAAGTCGGCTACTGTGTTGACCTATTTTTCCAGCTCCTGTAGTTGCACTGTTGCTTCCTACTTCCTCTGCTCCTTTATAGCTGGTGGATTTGTTTGTCTAATATGTCCACAGAGAGTCTCTATATCCTTCTGATATTGATCAATTTCCTATGCAATCTAATCGATCTTTTATGGCGCTRGGAGTTCACTTCCTTGCACAGTAGTTGGAAGTTT
Source organism: Picea sitchensis (assembly GCA_010110895.2). NCBI lineage: Eukaryota > Viridiplantae > Streptophyta > Pinopsida > Pinales > Pinaceae > Picea > Picea sitchensis. The sequence goes on along the minus strand of SNQJ01S0051995.1, from coordinate 30,383 downwards.
CCCAAATATATCTTCCACTCTGCRTTCCAAATCAGTTATGCATTCCTTCTCCTCCTGTCTTTCTGATTTTGCCTATGCGAAAACTGTTTCCAATGTTTCCTACTTCTTTTTTGCTTGTTGTATCTCGACCAAGTTTTTATGTGCTCGAGACTGTATCTCATAGTCAACACTAACCTGCAATTGGTATAAGGCCTTTGCTGGCATCTGTGTTAGGACCAATTGGATCTGATCCAAGTCCTTCAGTGGTGTCTTTCCCACAATCTCATCCATTCATAGCATGCTCGACTTTATGTAAATCGTGGAATGTGGTTTCAGAATAACTGAGTTGTGTTCTCCTACCTCCATTATTTTTATGGTCTATGTGCTCGATGGTTCTATGCCTCTGTTGCTACTTGTAATCTAGGCTTCTCTGGATTTATTTAGGAGTTGCCCCATTTCTACCAGCTCCTTTTTCAGTTTATCCTTGTGGTGCACTACATGATCAAAGTCCTCTATGAGGCAATCCTGGACCATTCTGGCAATCATCTCGCCATCGTCCTTTGTGATTTTGTATTCTAGTTGTGGTCATTGTGCCTTTGATTTCTTGCGCGCACCTGTTTCCTGTACCGCTAGTCTCTTAGTCCCCCTGGTTCCCATGTGATGAGGTTCGTTGTGGTTTCATGTGCTCCCTCAGCTGGGTTCTGTTGTTCATTGGTCAGCTGAGTGGTTTTTGTTCTCCCATTATGGGTCCCTGGCTGCTCTGAGCCTCCCTCTGTCTAATTCAACTTGATTTGGCCTGTTATTGGTTTCTTGGGTACTGGGACTTGTGGAGGTTGTGTTTCCTCCTGTGAAGCCCCTCCTTCTATTGTTTGTCTTGGTACTACTCTGTGTATAGTTGGGATTTTCCATTCATCTGGCCACTCATGGATGATCATGTAAATTTCTCCCTCGGTGATGCAGTAGAGCATTTGTAGCCACTGTTTATATGGGTCTTGTCTTGGATGTATCCACATGGCTTGTTTCCTAGCCCAAAAATTAGTGATGCCCCTGAATAGCGTGACAGCCTCTAGTGTTATCCTCCATGCTCGATTGATTGCTTCCTGCATTTCTCGCAGATAAGCTTCGAATATAATTCCATTTTCCTTCTTATGCTTGGCCAGTGGCGCGTCTTTTAGGACGTGATATCTCACTCCTCCTGGTTGTGGTGTGGTACAGAAGGTGACATGGTCCGATTCTTTCCATCCTTCAAAAGCAATGAGAGTAATCAACGATGAATAATGAAATTTTGTACCTTCTTCCTATGCATCTTTACAGTCTATTTGGAACAAGTTTGACAGATATGGTGCCCAAATCATGAAGGTGCCTTCCACGCACTGAGCTGCAACTGCGATGACTCATGCAGGTACTTCATCTTTGCGGCATTTTCTTAGCATCTTGCAGGCTAAGATCTTTGCTCCCAGTTGTGTCATGACATCGTTAATTCGCTTGATTATAATGCATCTTGTTCCCCTGCTGGTGCCATATTTCTTCTTCATTTCTTCTGCCAATGCTTTTTCCTTGGACTTTTCGTCCAGTATCAGCACAGAATCCATACCCCAGATGGGTAGTCCTGTAATCTGCGCAATAAGTTCAATAGTTATGGGGATGGGTTTTTCCAGCCCTACATCCCCTCCATGCATAAATTATAACAGTTGGTTGATGCATGYCATCGCATATTGGCCTCTACCAAAGTGTCATATATTCATCAATCCTAAGATTTTGGTTCTATCTAGTCTCGCTTCCCAGTGTCATAGCTTAGTGATAGTTTCTTTGAGAGGGTTCAYGACTATTGTCTCTGTAAATAMTTGTGGTGCAAGCTCTAGTTATTTTCTTTCATCCGCTACGTCATGGCCGGAAAATTTGAGCTTTCYGACGTGACCCAATAGCTACGAGTCCACCTGTATTCCTTCTGGTGTGCRAGATAGCACAATCTCTGCAGCTGGTTTCTTTCGAGGCGAKCTCGGTATCTGAATCCTGTCTTGCTGCTGTGTTGGCTAGTTCAAAGTTCTAACAGCTTTTGGTTTCTTCTTTTCCATCCATTCTTCCCAAGACTTGCCCATTTCACCAGTCGGCTCAGCCGAAAAAGAAAATTCTGGGATCAGTATTTGTGGAACATTTGGTTGGACCTTTACTTCCAGGTTCTGTGTGCTTCCATTTATTTGCATGGATGCTTCGATGTTTTCTGGATGTCCTTCCTGATAACTTCTAGATGCTTCATTATGAGGTTGTTGCACTACTTCTGGTGTGTCCTCTTTAATGGTTTTCACTTGGGGCTGTGGGATCTCTTCCTGGATTGGTGTTGATTCGACTGGAATGTCCTCTGGTGATGGGATATCATCAATATCGATGATCTCTGGTGACTATTGGTCGTTCTCTTCCCATGTCCCTCATGACCTAGTTTGAACCCTAGTCAGTCTTATTGTCTGTCTTGGTTATGCGAGCTTTGGTGGTGCCATACTGGTGTCTGGTGGACATTTGCTTTGTTCAAATAGCTTGGATAAGCTCTACGATCTCTCTCTGTGTGGTCAGGATGCTCTTCCTATTTCTCCGTTCTTCTTGTGCTAATAGACTAACTGTTTCTGTGCCCGTGTGTTGTATGGGTGTGCCATGAATCTTGTTGAGGAAACCTCCTACCTTGTGTGATTAATGCACCATAAGTGTGGGTTCAATACATCCACGGTGGTTTTGTACCTTCCCTTATGGATACTTTATCGGCGACATCCCATCCGTACTTTACTTGCCTTAATTATGTCGCATGTTGTCCTGTCAGTGTGATTTTACTAACTTTCATTTTCCCACTTATTTCCCTTTTTGATATGTCTTTTGTCTTTTTCCTCACTAGTTTCGTGTCGCGTATGCGACTTGTCCGTCATGCTGCGCGCTGGTTTTTTTTTTTTTTATATTGCGTGGTGGGTGGTCGACTATCCTTATATAGCTTCAGTCATCTCCCATTGATCATTCCTCTGAGGTTTGATCCTGCTATATCTTTCAACTGTACAACTCCTCTATCTGTGATAGCTTTTACCTCATATGGTCCTAGCCAATGCATCCTCAGTTTCTTTCGGTGTTGCAACGCTTTACTGTCGTAGATAAATACTAGATCTTCTTCCTTGAACATCTTTCTCTTGATGTGGCAGTTGTGCCACACTTTGTCTCTCGCTTTATGTACTTGTTGGTGGAATCTTGCCAAGATTCGGTCTTCCTCCATTGACAGTAATTGATCTAGTCATTCCTGGACTACGCCTCGTTCTGTCATTTGTGTGATAGTTTCTACACGTAGAATAGGTATTATAAATTCTAATGGCACTACTGCTTCTTGACCATAGACCAGTTTGAATGGTGTGTGACCTGTCAACTTTTTGCATGTGGTTCTATATGCCCATAGTATTGTTGGTACCTTGAGATCCCAATCGTCCCTGTTGCTGTTACATATCTTCGTCAGGGAATTCTCTAGAATTTTGTTGAAGGCTTATACTATGCCATTAGCCTGTGGGTGATACGGTGTGCTTTTATGGTGATGAAATTCAAACTCTTCGAGCATCACATGGATGGTGTTATTTATGAAGTGTGTTCCTTGGTCTCTCATCAAAATTCTTGGGCACCCAAATCTGGTAATTACCTGTTCGAAAAGAAAGTGGGAAGTTGTTTATGCACTGCAATCTTTTACTGGTGCGGCTTCCACCCATCTTGTTAAATATTCGGCCATGGTGATAATATATCTCTCCCCTGTTCTCTTGGCAAGTGGGTTAATGGGTCCCACAAAGTCTATTTCCCATTTGTCGAATGCCTGAAATGTCACTTGTGGTCGTAGTGGCATCGCATCCCTTCGGTTGGGTTTGTTGACCTGTTGATAGACATCACATTGCTGACAATATTCTTTCGAGGCTCTATGTATCGTTGGCCACCATAATCCTATGCGTAGTAGCTTATGCGCGGTATATTTTCTTGCGTAGTGCCCTCCTGCTATTCCTTCATGGGATTCTTCTAAAATTCTTAGTCGTTCATGGTCTAGTAAGTATATTCATAAGATGTTATATGCGCCCATTTTGTATAGATTCCATGCGATCAGTTGATAGTCGGCTGCGCAGACTACCAGGTTCTTCTTATGCACAGTGGTATATCCTTGTGGCGCAGTACCTATGCTTAAGTACTGGGTGATCTCTATGAATTAATCATCAACAATCTGTACTGAGAAGAGATTTGCATCTGGAAAGTTGTCTTCCAAATTAGTTGGTTCCTCTCCAATTGTGACCCTCGATAGGTGGTCAGGCCTTGCATTTAGTTTCCCTGGTTTGACTATTACCTCGAAGTCAAATTTGTGAAATAGCAGTAACCATTGACAGATTCTCCCCCCAACGCTGGCTTGTTAACTAGGTATTTGAGGGCTGAGTGATCTGTGAACATCTTAAAGTGTTTTCCTAATATATAATGTTTGTATTTCTGTAGTGCATAAACCATAGCTAAGCCTTCTCTTTCCGTCGTGTTATAATTATGTTATGAGTCTGATAATTTCCTTCTTGTGAACGCTATCGGGTGATCCAAGTCTCTTGCTCCTGGTTGCGCTAAAATAGTTCCAAGTGTTATTGTTGATGCATCTACATGTACATGGAATATCTTTTCCTAGTCTGGAAATACCAATATTGGTGCGGTGACCATCTTTTCCATCAGGTTAGCCAAACCATGTTGGCACTCATCGTTCCATTGATACTTGGTATCCTTCCTTAACATTTTTTCCATAGGCGTTGTAATATACATGTAGCCTTTGATGAATTTCCTATAATATCCCGTATGTCCTAACGTTGCTCTTAGTTGGCGGATTGTTTTTTGTGCTGGTAGGTTAACAATGACTGTGATTTTGGTCGGATCCACTAGTAAACCCTTCTTGAATACTATGTGTCCTAGTAGTATCCCAAATGGTGTTTCAAATATGCATTTCTTGATATTCAGTGATATCTGGAACTGTCTGCATCATTCTAACATCAGGCGTAAAACTTCCACATGCTTTTTTAACAAGCTATAAACCATCCAATCATCCAAGTATACCTCGAGAAATCGCTGGATGAATTCCTTAAATGTTGTGATGACCACTCTGGAGAATATCGCAGGTGCATTCTTCAATCCGAACGGCATGAGTGTGTACTGATACGATCCCATTCTGTCGCAAATGTGGTCTTATGTCTATCCTATTGTACTATCTTAATCTGATGATATCCAGAGAATCCATCGATGAATGAATAGGCTTCGTGCCCTCCTACGTTCTTGAGTACTTCGTCCGTCAATGGTGTGGGAAATGGGTCGTGTAAGCATGCATCGTTCAACTTCCTCAAGTCGATGCATATCCTGATCCCTCTTCCTTGTTTCTTGTTCTATACTACCATTGGTCTTATCCATTCTGATTCTTCGACTAGTTCGATGATGCCGGCCTCGAGGATCCTGTCGATCTCGTCTTTAACTTTCTGTTTGTAGATGGGTTCAGTCTATATGGTCATTGTTTAATGGTTCTTGCATCAGGTCTAAGTGGTATCTTCATTTCTCCTAATTCTCCAGCTATTCCTTTCATCTCTGTAAAGGTCGTGGGAAAAAGGTCATTGTATTCGTGCAACAATTCTGTGAAGCTTTCTAGTGTCTGTTTGTCCCAATAATCTCCAATGCTATCCATTTTGGGCTGCTCGACGATCCCTATGTTAACCTTCTTGATCTTGATTGGCGTAGAGATGACCTCTGATTCTAAGAGTGGTCCTTCCACATTTCTCTTGCCTTTGACTTCTTCAATCTAAATATCATGCGGATCATATTCATCTGGTGCTTCTTCCTGTACATGGTAGAATGACAAAAATTCCTTGACTGTCTTCTTATTCTTCTACTATACCTCTGTGATAACTTCCACTTCTGATTTTGTAATGAATATGACATCTCTGATCCATTTCAGGGCCATGTCTATGTTGGGGTTCTCATGCTCGAATGAGAAAGTGACTGTAAAGTTCTGTTGGAGTTGTGCCCATGTCTTGGTTCCTTTTCGCAATTCCTAGTCTATATACCAATTCGCTGGTATGACTTCTAAAGTATGAATGAAGTGGTGAGACCATTCTTCTAGTGGAATCATTTTCCATAATGTTTTACACGCATCCAAGTGTTATGCTGGTATTCCTATTCCATTGTATTTTTGCCGGTTGTTCCATATTTGTTCTGCGCCGAACCTTATGTGCAATAATCATTTGCATTGGTACCAATCTGTGATAGTCTCTTTGTGTGCACCCCACCATATTGCAGGTGTACCCTTTAGTGATAAATCTAGTGTTAATAGTCTCTAGTTCTCTAATACTTCATCTTCGTATTGTGTTAAGAAAGTTTCCAGATCATTTAGCTCGTGAAAACTGGGTGGTTCTCTGATTTATGTGCCAAGCCATCTTACTGCGCGGTCTATTCTTGCACACCTTCTTGTGGATACTTCGTGTAGTCTTTGCTTCCAGTTTTCTAACCCAGTGTCTGAGTCCATTGTGCATGAAGTAATGCTCTGCCAACTGAGTACCTTGTCTGCAGTTGGGTTTATATAGTTTGCATTGCACGCAGTTTTTCTGTACAACTGAATGATTTTGTCTAGATCTAGACAAGTGGGTTCGACGAACCTCTCACCTTTTGATGGGTTGAGTGGGGCTATAACCCTGTAGTATCCCAACTCAAATGTCATTTTTCTGGTCTTTAAGTTAATTATGGCCTAGTTGTCGAACACCCAATCCAGACCAAGTAGAACTGGGTAAGGTGTTGTACCATCTATTATTTCGATGACTTCAAAGTATGCCTTAGTGCGCATGCCATCCAGATCTATAGTTACTCCTTTCAGTCTACCTATTGGTAGAACTCTATGTTGATTTTCTGGCTTTAACTGAATAGTTGACTATCCCAGTGTAGGTTCTCCCATGCATTTCCATGTGGTTTTTGGTAGTATGTTCACCTCAGATCCTAGATCTAGTATAATATTTCCCATGTTGAAATCCCCAATGTTAACATTGATTCTAAATTGTTTACGTTTTCTTCTTCTTGTGTGTAGGTGGTTGACAATTTTCAGTTCTGACTTATGTTTTGTCTCGTTGCTACATTTCTCTAGGATGTTTTTCAATACTTTCATAGATGAGGGATCACCTAACATTTTGATGCATGATTGCAAAAAGTCTTTGAGAGTACTTACTTCTTCCTTAGGTTGTATTCTATTGGTATGGTCCAGTGATGGTGCCATGTCATATTCTGGAGCTTCCTTGTTCTATTGTGCAGTCAGTGTTATGTCCTCCTTCTGGAATTCTTGTCGGGCTTTTGTAAAGATCTCCTTTCTTTTTGCGCATCAAACTGCTTCTTGGGGTCAGGGTTCTTCTTTACCCATTGGTTCTGCGCTGGGTCCTGTCAAACTGCGTTGTTTCCTATTTTCATTCCTCCTTGAGTGACTATGTTGATGTTTCATCCATCATCCCTTGCTTCGACTTAAATCCACTAAACATTCTGGTTATTTTGGTTCCTTTTTTCCTGGATCTTTATTAGTGTCAAACATTCCTCTGTATTGTGGTCCGAAGTGCGACAATACATACAGTTCGTTGGTGGTAGTGGGCATTCACATGCATAATGTCTTGGTTGCTGGAAATTGTGACATGTGACTGGTCCTCTCCCATGTCTGAAACCTCCTTTGGCTCGTCCTAGTCCTCTATAGGTTACGCGATCACCTCGTGGTGTGTTATATTGTGGTCCATGATTATACTACGCGGTATTGTACTAGGGTTGTGATGGGTTGTACTATGGCTGCGCATTATTATAGGGTTGTTGCGCAGTATTATACTGCTATTGTGTAGTGTTGTATGGTGTTGGGGCTTGAGTGAACTGTGGTGTTTCCTACCTAGTGATCATTTATGCTTGTACCCTATAGGCATCTGAGGTTCTTTCCCACATCATCTCCATAGTTATGCAATGTTTGTCGTCGTGGACGACTTACTTGCAAAAAGTGCAATATGAGTTCATTGGGACTGTTTGGTATTTCTGCATCATCCTGCAATGGTAAGGGTTGTGATCCAGTTTCTTGCATATTTCACACCATAATCCCCCATGTGGTAGCGAGTTTGGCATCCCTGTTTCCATATACTGCGCAAATGTCGGACATTCATTTTTATGGTGTCCTTATGTCCTACATGTGGTACACCAAACAACTTCTTATTTGTCCTTGTTCTTATTATGGTTCAGCTGAAATGTTAAATTCTTCAGATCCTCTTTCAGTTCTTTGATAGCCGGGTCTGTATGTTGATACTGATTCTCTTCCAATTGCAAGGTTGTCTGCAAAGCCTTTGCTTGTGTCTGAAACTTTTGTTGTCATAGTGGGTATTTTAAGTGTGGGACTAGTGAGTTGATAAATAGGTGTCGATGTTGCATCTCGATCATAAGGTATTTTAACTTCCCTTTTATTTTCTTGAACCTTGATCAATCTCCCATACTGATTCTCCTAGTTTATGTCTTATCTCAATCATCTTGTTCATATACTGATCCTCTGAGCTCAACTTCTGGAACTCATTTATTAATAGTTTCTTAATGTCATCCAGTGTCCTTGTCATCCCTGGAGAATTGTTCATGTCTAGACTCATGTACCAATCTAGTGCACGGTCTCTTAGCGTGATTTATAGTTGTGTGAGTTTGGTGTTGTCATCAGTGATCTACTTTTATTCCTAGATCTTGGCACAAATGAATAGATGCTTCTCAGGTTCTTTTGTTGCTTCTCCTCGAAACTCTGATAATCTAATAGTAGGGTCATGTCCTTCCATTCTGATTATTGAACTACTGCCTCCTCTGCGCGGTGTGGATACTTGACTAAGATTTCCTAAACTAGCTCCTCCAGTTGTCGCTCCTTGTGTATATGTACTTCTTGCTGTCATAATTCCTCCAAACTTTGGTTGCCTAAACGGTGTTGTTCTCTGTGGTGTATTGGTCGCACATGGGTTTATGGGTTCCACACTGAAATTGACTTGAAAGGGGTGGTTGTCTTATCCTCCCATTCTTGGGCCTCTGGTTTTCCTTTCATAGGTGGCACATAGGATTTCCTCAATCTTCTCCACAGCCCAGAGATCCTCTACCTCCTCCTCATCATTYGMCAATCCYTCCCTTTCAGCTACGGCTCTCTTCTTGGTGTTTATCTTATATTGGTAGGGTGATACGCTACACGTCCYTCATGATGACGCAAAGATCCACTTGATTTGGTCGTCATCCATCAAGATCAGGTCCAAGGGTTCCTCTTCCTTCTTCTCTTTATCCTACCCTCCTTCCATTCCTCCTTTTTCTGTCAGTTCTTCCCCCATTCCCCCATGCGCACAGGGAAGTCTAACTGTCTGATTCCATTGTCATTACACCTTTTTTATATAGAATTATCTTTATAGAAGTATACAGGGATCGAATATACCTCCCTTTGGGTCCTCATAGAAATTATTTCTCAGCTGCTCTATATGAATTTGTTGTGTCTACCGCAAACTCTGTGATGAATCTTGCCACAATATTATCAAGCCAAAAGTCTATTGCATGGGTGAATTCGTTGCTCACCTACTACAACTATTGAATCTGTACTATAGTCCAATCTAGTTGTCAAATCTGGTTCGTTGGGTGATTATCCATTAATCTTAAGATCCACTCCTGTAGTAGATGCGAAAAATCATAGAAAAAGATTTTGTGTAAATCCGTAAACACGTATTTATCTAGGTATATTTGGGGTGTGATTCTAGGGTTTCTATTTTCTTTGTGTGAAAATTCCATCTCTTTAGTTCTCAACCAACCCTCGATTTCTTCTCTCGTGAGTTTCCAAGGTCTCCACATTCCCTTCTAATGAATCATTGCTTCTTCGATGGTTCTTGTCCACTCTATCTCATCTACTCAGTCCTATCCTGTTCCTCTTAACACAACAACTGAAACATTTGTTGGTTTCTTTTATCGACTCCCTTCTCAGGTTATCTGAGTTATTGACCCAGGGTTCATGTCATTCAGGATTCCAACAAAGCCTCTAACTATCGGCCCTCCTGGTAAACCAGAAGGCAACATAGCGCCTAGAGGGTATTGCACAGTGTCACCCGAGATAGATATAGATGGTTTACTATAAGACTCAGGTGTTTACAGTTTGGGATAGAGTAGGGTATAAAGGGTTTATTGATTAAGGCCCTCTTTTGTGAACCGCTACTGCAATCTACTTGTTCCTAGGAATCGCATGCATATAACTCAAAATATAAACGGATTCTAATAATGCATTTGGTTATTCATCAATCATAATCATCTATTGCTGAAAGAAGTTAAATCTATACAAACATTCAACACATTACACAGAGATTACCATGGTTCACCCCTCTTGGGCTACATCCACAAAGATCTGTCTCTTGGCTCTTTTATTATGGTGGTTCTTGATTTCCTTGCATCCCACGCTTACAGTTATCCACAAAAGTGGGTAATATATATGTGAGGCGAACTAGATTGCACCAGGCTCTACATCCTGTGGTCTAATCCTCAGATCTACCTTCCCTCCCATCTTTTCTTGCTCAACATATTACAAAACTCGGTTCATACAACTCAAAATCCTTCATGTATCATCGAAAGAAATACTCGAAAAATCACTCAATGACAATCGTAATCCTCATAAAAACTAACATAAATTCAGCATCAACAAAAACACACACCTATATGATACTTTTGTATCTATATTTATACATTTCGTGCTCTTCAGCCACTTACAGAATATTACCAAAACTCTAACCCTTCTTACGCTAGTTTTGTCTCCCATGCACGTCTTACTCTTCCTCCAGCTGTCTCTTTCCTCTATGCATGCTTTCTTGCATTCACGCATGTTGATATTTTTCCAGTTGTCACTTCAGTTTCATGCATTCTTTCTTTCCCATGATCGTCCTTCTTTCCACTTCGGCCTGGTGCCAACAAAACTATAGAATACATGATTCTTAAAATTCAAGATAAAAATAATCCAAACATGCTTGGAAACAAAGAGAGGGAAGAGGATTTCTTTTTTTTTATTTCATAAATAAGATAAGCCTACAAACTATCTAAACCCTAAACAACAAAATATTTTGGAACTCAGGAAGACCTGGGAACCACAAGTTTCCTGTAGGAAAAGGAAAATCCTTTGAAAAAATTCTCCAAAACCACAGAGACACATATTGTGCATGACCAACCTGCATATGTACATGGGTTGTGTATAATGAAAAACATGTATGTACGCATGTTGTACAGAGAATAGGGTGCGTACACCTCTATAAATTTTCAAAAAAATAAACTTTGGATAGACAAGTTGGGCAAGGGAAGCTTGTAGGAATATAGAAGGTGACCAGAGACCCAACTTGACTCAAAATAATCGAAATAATYAGAAAGAAATTGATAATCAAATCAAACCAAGATCTCCCACTAATACCCTAGAGAGACTCCCGGGTGGAGTCGCCAATTGTGATATGGGGAAAATCCCCCTAAACTTGGTCTAAGGAATAGGAAGAGTGATAACTCCCTTAAAAGAATGAATTATCTATAATCTACCCCAAACAAATCTAGAATAAGTGATGAAAGAGAGGAAAGAGAAGGTAGAGAAGAGCACTTTGTATCCTTTGGTTGATGTAGACCTCTTCCACTTGTTTTTTCCTCTTAGATAACAAATCTCCACCCAAAGATGACATGTAACATACCAAGAACAAAACACAACAACATATACAATCTCTGGTAATCACTTAAAAATCCTAAATATAGATGTAAATGATCAAATTAGATAAGAACATGTACACATAAAGTTTTGGGACAAAGATAATCTCTTTTATTCATTGACAATATGAAAGGTTACAACCTTTGCTTGTGGACATCATTCTACAACCAATTCCAGGATCCTCTGTCATGACTCCAAGTGCACCAATCCCACCTATGATTCTCACAACCAACATGCCAACATGGGAAGAAATAATTGTTTCATAGGGAGAATGAATGGAAGGGAAAGTTGAGGATACAACTCAAAGTAAGATGTAAAACTTGGGCAATGAGAGGGAAAGTATTTTGGCAGAGTTTTCTTATCTCCTTGTTAATATGTCTAAGTGAATCCTCTAGACCTATTTTTATATGAGAAAAGTATGGTTATTCATTTTGGGGAAGGGCTACAGGGGGTAAAATAGTTAGGAAACCCTACATAGCCTATAAACTCCGTCGAAATATGAACAATTTTATATTTTTTGCATTTTTTGTGCATAAACGTGGGCTAACTAGCATGCAGTAAGCATATGTATGCATGAGGATTAGCATGTAGCACACGTATGTACGTGGGATGATAGTGCAGTGGGGCACGTACATTATCCAAAAAGTTATTTTTAGAAACCTTAGAAATATGATTTGGAAAAGGATGCAAAATGATGGGCCAATGTATTGGATGCATAGATGTGGAATTTTTGTACTATAGCATCTTCCAATCCCAATCTGTAGCCTTGGTCTAAAATCATGCATGCCCTATTCATTTCTATTTTTTTTTTGTTTTCTCGGTCCTATGATGCAATAAATTGATTTACCTTCCGAAAAGAACACAATTAAGACTACTCTAGTGATTAAGGGTTTCCACCTCTTGATGCCAACTGCAAGTACTATGGCTCACATGTTCTCATCATGGATACATAGTTACAAAAGTATGTTTTGGAGGTGAACTATTTCTATTCTATCGATTGAAAAAGTGGGGACAATGTAGGATTGGTAAAAGTAGGTAGCCATCAAATTGTTTTTATAATGAAGGGTCCAATCAATCCGGTTTGCATATTTTTCATAGAAGAACCATTTTAATATTTAAAAATGCATCTTTAACTTATTTATGGCCATATGTTGCTTATATTAACAAAATCAATAGAGAAGTACTTCAGAAAAAATTCCCAATTTGAAATGATGCCATTTCTTTTATATTCTTTCAGTTGGAATCCTGCAATAGTTTTACATGCCTATACATGTGTCCTTATTTTGTGTGCAACAAGGCAAGCTGCAAGTGGTATACTGCAAGATATTGTTGATTCTCAGGTTATATTTGTAATTCTCATTACTTGGCATAAAGTTATAAGCATTGTTAGAAAAGTTGTATTGGACCGGGAGAGTGTTGAAAATTAAAGTTGCTTCAGGTTCTAACATCTTTTGTCAAATTTAAGGAAAGTTGTGATGAATTTTTTCCTGTGATGCAAAAAATCCATGCTTTCTATAGTGCCCCTATTTTACTGAATGTACAAGAATGTTTTGGAAATTATTGTTTTTGAGGTCATTTTTGGGTGCAATTTCCAAGTAAATGGTGTTGGGTATGTGTTATATTCTTTGCAATTTCCAATAAAAAATTTATGCATCGAGATCACATTTTTTCTGCCTCGGGACCGCATTATATTTAGGTGGTTTTCAACACATGGTTTATTTTCCGATGGTTTTCTATTTCGGGTTAAGGAAATAGGGTTTTGGACTAATCCAGTTCATTGGGTTAGGGTTTTGGATGTCATTGGCTCCTATATGTATTTTGTATTGTAAACATTGTAACATGATGAATAATAAAGAATATGTTGGTTTTCCCAGTTTGGGTTTCGAGGGGAAACATCTTTGTGTAATGTTTGTATTTTCCATTGTATATTTTATGTTCCTTTACTGAATATATGTTTGCAGTAGATATTGTACAAGGTTAAAATCTACAAATGGGGTCAAATTTCAAAAAACTAAGACATGGGTGTTTTTGGGAATGGGACAAATTAGAAAAACATCTTTTATTTCTTCAAAAGATGTCATGGTTTTGGAATAGAAATTAATTCTCTGTAGCCTATTTTTCCAAAAAATTACCAATTTGGTTTCCTAAAAATACTCAGTCAGTAGAACATCTAGAAGCCACCTCATCAATGCGATTTGGGGGATTAGGTGTCAGTAATATCCACCTATTCATTAGTTGGTTGTAGATCCACCTATCTTGGATATGATATTTGTAATGATAATTTTATATATTGTAAAACAAAGGGTGGAGAGAGGGGGGTTTGAGGTGTGGTGACAATTTTGGGAGGCCTAAGGATTCTATCGAAGAAGTTCTATTGTTTGTAGAATTTCATGCTCAGGGATTCAAACATTATGATGATTAGATTTTGTACCTACTGTAACTATGTTTTTTGTCTTATTTGAATACAAAGAGAATTTTTTCAATGCATTAATTGTCACACAAATTCAGATCTGATTGTAGTGAAGATTTCACTGTTAATTTATTTTTCTTTGTAATTTGTATTTAAGTATTTCATTATGATCCAAAATATGATTTTGAGTATAAATGTCTTCCTGGTGAATATATGAGTCTAACATATTGTCATATTATATATTCATTTATGCACACCATTCCTCTTCATCACATAGTGCATAAGTGTCTATTTATTAGTGTGAATTCCCCTGACTATATGAGTTACTAATGATCATTTGAGATTTAATTGATGAGMTTTATCAGATCTTCAATCCATACAACCTACTTGATACACCTATCAACCAAACAAAACCTATGAAATAACTGAGGTTCCCTAGCTTTGTACCATAGCAGTCTAGTKCATACTTTAGGGATAACATMTTTTGGCATTGTTGTCGGGGATGGAATTGAATATATTCCCTAGATGTACAAAAATGTTCATATCTAGCTCTTGGTGCCGAACAAGAGTTAGGAAAAAAATTTAACTGCAGTTTATTCACCCGGTGACTTCATGAAAGATGAATCCACTAGCAATTCCTCTGGTCCATAATTTCAACATCATTTGATTCTTAGATGAATGCTATATTAGCTTCAAGGTTTTCTCCTTTTAATTTTGTTGATGTTCTTGTTTTTTCCAAATGTTGTTCCTACTATGGATGAAATGGGTGAGTACATTCCAAGGTTCAAAGGGGTTGATCATGATCATCATGAACAACACTTGATCGATTTTCATCAATACATGGACCAACAAGATATTCATCATGAATATGTATTGATGAATATGTTTATGTACTCATTGGAAGGTGATGCAAGACAATGGTATCGATCTCTTCCTATTTCTATCATTCCTTCACTAAAGGATTTTCATGTTGTGTTCCATTCATATTGTAATAGGATTTATCCTATTGAGCTCCTCTTGGATGATTGTCGTGAGAAAATTAAATTTAAAAAATCTCTTAGCAATGATGATCAGGAGGATTTTAGTGATGAAATTATCAATGAAGATATATTCAACATAACCATGCTCAATATGCATTGGACATCTTTCAAGATTCTCCTTAAAGTTTTTATGGCCATTCAAGTTGTCATCATCATAAAGATTTTGTTAATGTAAATCCTTGTGAAGACCTATTTCTTATTGAAGAAACTACTATTTTAAACATTTTGAAGATCACACTGTTAATAAGAAAGAACAACAAACAGTAAGCTTTTCTTCAGATAACCTAGTTCAACAATAATCAATTATATTTGAATTATCTTATAATGCTTCTATTCCAAAGGAGGGATTTTAGGATTGTTATGATTCTCAAGTTGTTGATAGTTATATTGTATATGCTTGTGACATTTTTTCAGATGCATTTGCTGTTTCAAATTTCAATAAAGATCAACCCATTTTTTTATGAAGACTTAGATGATGAGGAACAATTTTATACATCAACACCTATGGAACTTCTTAGCAATAAACATGTGTATGACAACTATGGATCAAACTATTGGGAAGGCAGTGAGAGAGATGATGATGGATTACCAGATCATTCCACAGTGTTTCCCTCTTCACAGAATGTTGATCAGAAATTTCAAGAAATCGATGATCCTGAAATCAACATTCTTGAATCTAAAATTGACAAGATCATAAGAGAAGTAGTGAAATTAGAGCAGTTGGAGAGAGTTCATATTAAGTTGGAGAAACAAGAAAAGGTATTTGTTGATTGTCAACATATTACTCATTTTCACTTTTATGATCCCATGGAATCTTGTTTAGAGGGGTTTATCAATTCAAATGCAATATTATTTACAAGTCGTGAATATGGATCTAGATTACCTTATGGATTACTGATATGTGTATTTTTTCATTTCATGATTAAGAATGAAAGAAAAATTCGGGTGATTAAGAAATTGTTTGAATGAATACATTGGCAATTTCATATCACTAGATCGAGAAACCTAATTGGTTAGGATGTGAGAATAAGCTCATATTCAAGCATTTATCTTTCATCTTGGTTTGGTGTGTTATAAATTAGATCAGTAACAATTCCTCCATATCCCAATGGAAGGAAATTGTTTGTAATGTGATTATCTTGATCAAATGGTCTGTGGTTTTGGTTGTGTTTGAACTCAGATTGATGGTATTTTAAATGCAATTTGTTTTCAGCGGGAATGGAAAGAACATGTATATTAAAAGTAGGTTTAGAGTGGACAGTGAAAAGGAATAAAAAATGAAGGCACGATGTTGAGACCCGAAATTGACATCCCCATTACCCTATTATACTCTTCACCTATACCTTTTTGGCCCACCTAAAGCTTGAGTGAATGACAAGGACGCTACCATTTGCTAGTAATAAGGTCATAAGGTAAAGTATGGTTAATTCATGCATTTTGTGGTTTATAGAGTTAGGGAATTAAATATTTCATGTACTAATGCTTCAATTTGTCATATATATGAATCTTTGACCTCTAGATATCCATCGTTCCTGTACCATCTCAAGCTATCTGGTACCTGCGCACCAAGACTGTTGTTGTCTGAATCCGGTACCAAACGCATCTGGTACCATCTATCTGTTGTGATCCGGTACCAACGACCACGCATTGTTATGATCCGGTACCAATGGCCACGCGTTGTCATGATCTGTTACCAACTTTTGCACACTACCATGATCTGGTACCATCTACCTGTTACGATCTTATACTAATATGGAAGAGCCTAATGCACAAAGATAAGTTCCATATCTTGCCTAAGCCAATTGGTGGATGTCTATTTGCTTTAGAAAGACTATGATAAGAATAGTTTATTGATTTCCTCATCCTCATGCACTTCGTGTCATGAGGATGAAGCTAAAGATGTAACCGAATGATTGAACTTAACAACTAATTGATTTTCAAATCACTTCACCTCCTTGTGTTTCACGATTAAGACTATTAAATAGTCGTGGCAAGGATGGTGGAAGTGTAGAAGAGTTAGCATATTGCCAATATGTGAAGCAGCGTGTGATAGCACATAACATATTCTGAGTGAAGATTAATAAAATGTCATTTATCTCCATATTCTGATTATCTCTGATTAAGTATGATTTGAGTTTTTAATGAAAGTTTTGATTTTATGTTTTGAAATGTGAGTGAGAGTAATGTGTGTGTTGAAGACAAGCCTCCTGTAGACTTCAGTAGCTGACCTGTTGAAGCGGAAAGGGACCACCACCCAAAAAAGGTCAACCTCTTCGTATATTAGCACTATCATTTTGTTTTCAGTAGTGTAAACATTAAATTAGCTAAAGATTTAACTCTGTTAGATGATAACAGTATAGCTTAGACTAGGATTTCCATTATATAACTTTTTAGAAATCTTTATTTGCTCTGTTTTTGCATATGCTCTGTTCTCATGAATTTGATTTCCTTGAGTGATCATAGATGTTGGCAGCAATAGTCAAAACCATTTGTATAGGAACTAGTGAAGTTCATTGTGAACCATAGCAGAACCACCATATTGACTATTGAACTACCCATGCTATGCTTTGATGATTGATGTGTGATTTCCTTTCAAAAGCGTGGATTGCATAGTTAGTTTTCTGGGTCATATAGAAGATTTGATCTGTCAAACCAACTCCATCTCATACTTTCATGTGCCATAATGGAGTGGATAGCCTCTCTATGAAAGACAACCAAAGTGCATTGCAGTTTTCTATTTTGATTTGTTTCCAACATGCATAATCTAGTTTAATTCTATACTTGTGAAATTAGAAATTATATTTCTTACTGGTGTCTTGTAACTTTGTTGATTACGATTCCCAGATTGATAATTAATGAGTGCATTATACTAAACATATAAGTAGCACAACATTTTGGCGCCATTGCCAGGGAGTTGCAAACGGTAGGAAGTGATTTTTAGCTTAGATTATTTGTATAATTGTTTCTAAGGCTGCTTGAGGGAGGAGGATAAAACATTTAATATGTGAGTGAAGAACCACGCGGCCACTAGAGTGGGGTTCTTCAAAGCCAGGTTTCCTTCTTACCTTCTAGATAGAATTAGGATTTTAATTCAGTTAAAGAATCAAATTTCCATTTTATGCATAGATATAGAGATAAAAAGGGTAGATTTGTAAGATCCAAAGATTCAAAAACAACCCCCCCCCCCACTAATCCAACTGACACTGGTGCAGGAAATATTCCACCAACAGAAAATTCAAGGGGAGCCAGTGAGGCTCCAGAAGGAGAACCTAAAATGGAAGAATCAGTATTGGGACAAGCAGAACGTGAGTCTGCTGAACATTTAGGAGACACAGAAAATCTAGTTTCTGAGCCATCCATCAGTAGAATCGCAGAAGAAGAAGGAAAACCAGCCACAGAGACTGAGACCTTTGGGTTTCCAATCTTGGATATTTCCAGAAACATCAGCATGAAGAATATCCCACTCTCATCATTACCCACTTTCAGAGGTATGTCAACTGAAGATCCAAATTTATTTTTATTCGAATTTGACATATTATGTAGAAGATATAACTACTCAGACGATGCCTAAAAACTTAAGCTTTTTCCTGCTACAATGAAAGATTCAGCCTCAAGATGGTTCATGAGCTTAGGAGAAAATACAATCCTTTCTTGGGATCAAATGAAAGACACATTTTTACGAAAATACCAAGACTATTATAAGGATAATGTTAAAAAAGATATTTTTAAAATGCATCAAACAGAAGATGAAATCTGTGAAGACTACTTAGAAAGGTTCTTATACAACTATCAAACGTCAAAAATATTCACCACAGACCCAACTATAGTAAGAACTGTATTCTTGAAAGGTCTCAGAGATGATTGCATAAAAGTTTTAAACTTGTTGAGTTCAGGGGATGTACACCAAAAACCTTTTTCAGAAATTGTAGATTACTATAGGAGATACTCAAGAAGACAAGCTAAAATAAGCAAAGGACTAAGAGATCCTTTTAGCAGAAATACAAAACAAAGCTCAAGTACTATCACCAAAACCGAGTTAGGAAACTTATTGGAGAACTTTAAAACAGACATCTTAAGCATAATAAGTAACCAGTTAGATACTTTGAAACTGAAAAAGAAACAAGAAGAATATTCTTTAGTAATATTTTGTCATAGATGCCGAAAGAAGCATAATAGACAGAAAGAATGCCCATTAAATGTCATAGAAATTTGTGGTCTGTGTACACTAGAACACCCCACATCTGAGTGTCCAACCTTGATTGAACTACAATCCATGTATAGGGGAGGAGGAGTCTCACAACAACAACCATACCCTTCTAGAAGACCTTGGAGAGCCCAAAATACCAATACATTTTATGATCCTAATACACAATATCAACAACAACAATGGGGTCCTTTCCCAGTAACCTATCCATAATGGACACCTCAGTAAACTCAACCTTGGCAACAAGGTTGGAGGGGACCTATGTATGGAAATCCATCTTACCCTACATATCCACAGTACCCTGCAAACATTTCCCAATTACTACCTAGACTCAACCCACCAGAGATGCAATATTTACTCCCACATCCTATAAAATAGCAATTTAAAACCCCCTTGAATCCTAATCAACAACAAAAAGTATCTATAAATGCCAATCAACAACCACAAAACCAAGCTGCCAACAATCCTCCGAGACCAACAACAATCCCTGCCCAGCGAGTCCCTAACCCCAATAATCGACCCACCCACCCCGTGTAGAATACATAAGTTCAAACCTTTCCCACCTCTGAAATTCAACTACGATCGGGGAAAGTTGTAAACCAATCAGATCCTGCAGTAATAATTCAGGAAGAAAATGATAATCATTATGAGGAAGAAAACACCCAAACCACCCCTGCAGAATAAGAGGCCTCTCCTCCTATCCCAATCACTTCTCAGCCTGTACGAGTACCTTAACAAATTAATCTCCCACCTTACCCCGAAATATTGTTAGTGAAGAAACCCGACCCACCCTTGCACAGAGATATAGAAGATGAATTATGAAATGTGTGCATAAGAATACCTCTGCTGCAAGCCATTAAGGATATCCCTATATACGCCAAAATTATAAGGGATCTTTGCATTAAGAAACTAGGAAGGAAGAAGAAGGAACCTCCCCTTGTTCAAGTAGTGGGACAATTATCTGAATTTATTTCTGAAATGCCATACAAATATAATGACCCTGGAAACCCAGTTGTCACTATTGAAATTAATGGTATTTCTCTACCAAACACACTCATTGATTTCGGTGAAGCTATTAATGTAATGCCTTTTGACACTTTGCAAAAGCTCCAAATCAACTAGTTAAGACCAACCCAAACCATGATCGAGTTGGCAGATAAGTCAGTTATTATCCCTACAGGAAGTCTAGAGGATGTCGCAGTCACTCTAGCTTCTTGGGAATATCCAGAAGAATTTTTAGTCATCTATTCTAAATAATCCTCCAAACCAGGACACCCTATGGTTCTTGGCTGCCCTTGGCTGGCCATAGTAGATTCCTTTATCAGCTATCGGTCTGGTGAGATGACTATATCCAATGGAACACATAGCCAAAAACTTGTCCTCTTCCCTCCTGCCCAACCGTCACAGGAAATACCTATTTGGTTAGAAAACCCTTATGGAGAGGAAGATTGTATCAGACCTCTATTAACACTTGAACACGTAAGATGAATACAAGAACAATCAGATGAACAAGTCTTAAGCTTATTTTTGGCTGACACAAATTTCATTGAATACCCAAGGTGTTTGGAAGAATTGTCACATATTTTTAGTTTTGAATTTTAACAAACTTGGCACCCTGATATCACTCAATTATACACTTTATCACCAGCCTCCTCAAATAAGGAAGAAACTACTAAACTTTTTGAGATTATCCCAGGAAAACCTTTGTATATCAACTCTAGTTTGGAACCAGAGCAAAAGACACAAGTGATTGAAATGCTCCAAAGACAATTTGATTCCTTTGCATGGGATTATGCAGACATGAAAGGAATTCACCCTGACACATGCACACATCAAATCTACACTAATGACCAAATCAGACCAGTTAGATAGCCTCAACGAAGGATGAATCCATCCCTTAAAGATATTGTAAAAGAGGAATTGCAAAAACTCCTTCGAGCCAATCTCATATACCCCATTTCAGATAGTCAATGGGTATCTCCACTCATCATAGTTCCCAATAAAAATGGTAAGTGGAGGATATGTGTAGACTTCCAGGAGTTAAACAAAGCCACCCATAGGGATTAATTTCCCTTACCATTTATTGATCAGGGTCTAGATACCCTGTCTGAAAAGAAGTATTTTTCATTCTTGGATGGGTTTGGTGGTTACAACCAGATACAAATAGCACCCCAAGACTAGGAGAAGACCACTTTCACCTGCCCTTGGGGAACATATGCTTATAGGGTACTCCCTTTCGGACTTTGCAATGCCCCAACCACTTTTCAAAGAGCTGTCCTAGCCATTTTCTCTGACTTGACCAATGATTATGTGGAAGTCTACATGGATGACTTTACAGTCCATGGAAAAGACTTCTAGGAAGCATTGGCCAATTTAGAAAAAGTCTTGATTAGGTGTAAGGAAACTAATCTTTCCTTAAGTAATGAAAAATAAAAAATGATGCTCACTGAAGGTATTGTTTTGGGACATCACATTTCCCATTCTGGCATGAGAGTTGATCCGACAAAAATTTATATCATCAAACAAATCAAAATACCTTCCTCACAAAAGGAAGTCTACAGCTTTTTAGGACATGTTGGCTATTATAGAAGATTCATTCCGAATTTTACAAGCCTAGCTACCCTTTTATTGAAATTATTATCTAAAGAAGCCGAATTTAAGTGGGATGATGAATGCCAAATATCTTTCGAAATTCTAAAACAGAAATTATCAACTACCCCTGTGTTAAGAGGACCAAATTGGTCTCTTCCTTTTCATATATGTACCGATGCCTCAGACACGGTCCTTGGGGAAGTCCTTGGAAAAAGAGAAAATCAAATGCCCTATGCTATTTACTTCATCAGTAAGAATCTGTCTCCAGCTGAAGTTAATTATATGGTCATAGAAAAATAATTGCTAGTTGTAGTCCATGTTATCAATAAATTTAGACACTATATTACAGGATATCAAGCTTTTGTACACACTGATAATTCATCCATCAAATTTTTAATGAACAAACCTGTAACAAATCCTAGAGTTACACGATGGCTCTTATTATTACAAGAGTTTAATATCAACAATATTGATAGACCTGGTAAAGATCATCTTGTGGCTGATTTCTTATCTAGAATGATTCATCTGGGAGATAATCCACCAGTAGAAGATAACTTTCCTGATGAAAATTTATTTGCTATTTCTACATTCACTCTGTGGTATGCAGATGTCACTAACTATCTTGTGACAGGGAAGATGCCTCAGAAATTGTCTCCTAGAGAAAAACAAAATGTAATTCAACTAAGTGCAAATTACATGTGGCACGATGATTGCCTCTACAAAACAGGACCAGATTTGGTGATCAGAAGATGTGTAAGGGAAGATGAAATTCATGATATTTTACAAGCCTGCCATGATGGCCCTTATGGAGGATACTTCGCAAACAAAAGGATCGCTTACAAAGTTCTGCAATCAGGTTACTACTGGCCCCATATTTTCAGAGATGCTAAAACCTATGTATCCAATTGTGATGAATGTCAACGAATGGGTAAGCCTACTACATGAGACCAAATGCCACTTCAAGCCCAAGTAGTCATTGAACCATTTGAGAAATGGGCATTATATTTTGTAGGGGCCATTAACCCTGCATCTAAAAAGAAAACATATATACTTGTATGCACTGACTATGTGACTAAATGGGTTGAAGCAAAAGATTTACCAGCTGCAAGTGAACAATCAGTGGTAGATTTCCTTTTTAATGATATCTTTACTAGATTTGGTGTACCGTGAGAAATTGTGACTGATCATGGAACTCAATTTACCTCTCATATAGTCAAAGATGTTACCGAACAGTACCAAATCAAACATAGGAAATCTACACCCTATCATCCACAAGCAAACAGACAAGTAGAATCCACCAACAAAGTTATTGAGTCCATTCTTACCAAAACAGTACAACTGCACCATAAGGATTGGGCTGATAGATTATTAGAAGCCTTATGGGCTTATAGAATCACCTGGAGGAATACAATAGGACACACACCCTATGAGTTAGTATATGGGAAGCAAGTGTGTCTTCCCATAGAATTTCAGATCAAAACCTTCAGGACTACAATACAAGTTGGCATGAACTTGGATGAAGCCCAACAACAAAGATTGTTGCATCTCAATGAGTTGGATGAAACCAGGCAGGAAGCACTTCAAAGGACTACCCTCATTCAAGAACAGAGAACAAAATGGCATGACAAGTATCTCAAAAAGAAAAAATTTCGATAAGGAGATTAAGCCCTATTGTATGACAACAGATTCAAGAACTTCAAAGGTAAGTTAACCACCCATTGGATGGGACCTTATGAAATTGACAATATCTATGATAATGGTTCAATCTGGATAAATAAAATTGATGAACAACAGACACCACTACTTGTGAATGGTCACCGGTTGCGAGTTTACAACAAACCTCTGTCAAAAGAAGAATTCCTTACTCGTATATTACAGAATTTAGACATGTAGATGATCAGTAAGGAAGGAGATCCTCCTACTGACCCACATTGATTGATTTTTTTATTTGAAACTTTTTGTACATAGGTGTGGATCGAATTTTGTTAATAAGTTGAAGGTAACAAGAGACTCTTACCTCCTTTTGTTTTACTTTCGCAAATTTTATTTTCTTTTGTAAGAAATTTTTTTTAATCTATTTGATCCTTCACGAACTTGTTAAAACATTAGTTGTAGGCATCAACAATATTTTGTTCTACTTCAGTACCAGAAATCATGTTCTGGTCCAGTACCAGTCCGGTACCAGAGTCTGTCCTTCTACAGTGTTATCAAAGACATATTACCTAATTGACAAAGCATACTACGCATATTTCAAAATCTCATGTCAAATAATTTGAAGTACGAAGCCATGAAACAACCACTTAATATGGAACCACGAAGCCGAATGCAGTACCAAATGGCAGCCCTTGTGAAGAAATAATTTCTTTTGGTTCTGTTGACAACTAAAGGGAAGTATTTTAATTTATTTTGGTTTTGTTGCTGAGAATTATTTTAATTTCTTTTGGCTCTGTTGCTGAAAAGTATTTTAATTTCTTTTTGGTTCTGTTGCTTAAAAACAAAATAAAAAGAGGAACACAATCTTTACCTATGATTGCTCAAAGAACCATAATCTGATTTAAAGACTAGAAGTTGCCTTTACCCGGTATTTCAGCATGATTTAAAAGGAAAAAATATATTAGCCTATAAGAAACTATCTCACCCTAACCAGAATTTAATAGTATTCATTGGATTATCTTATTAAAGAGTAACATATGAGTATATGAACACTCTCTACCATGGGCACACTACCAAAAATTTTATGGCAAAGGATGTACCAGTACCCTAAGGAAACTTTAGGTCATTCTCTTATGAACAACTTCAGATAAAATTATACATCTGGATCATTCTAAAGAAATAATGTGCATAAAAGTTTATTTTTCCTTCAGACAAATTTTAAAAGACATACAAAAAAGAGCATATGACTTCCAACCCAATACCATCCCACCCTGTAATTTTTTTTTCAGAGGAGCCTCCCCTGTCACTGTGCAAAGAAGTCTTCAATAAAAACCAAAATAGGTGACTATGGACAAGAAGCCTCTGATGGAAAAAGGGTTTAAGAGACTAACCCACCGGGATACTGAACATGTTTGCTGGCAGCGGATACCGGTCTGTGGTATGACTAGGCAAACCCATCAGGGTACTGAACAGGCCTATTGACAGTGGGGCATTCTACCTGGGGAAGGAACCTCTCACTACTTATCACAACTACCCCACCGGAGTACTGAACAGGCTTGTTGGCAGTGGGTTCTGGTTGAAAAATGTCTCATCTATACTTGTCTAATTGAAAAATTCACTTTTTGTCATCTAAAACAAAAAGAGTAAAGGTCATTATTGGCTTTCATGAGATACAAAACTCCAGATTAATTAGCAACATAATGTCCATTTGAGAATCACCCTAAGTCAACTTACCGGTTTGACATCTAAAGCCTACACTATCTAAGAAGGAAACTTCTTAAGAGTGGAGCCCTAACTAGGGAGTCTAATCTACTTATACTGTGAAATTTATCTATAACATCCAATGATAGTAAATATCTGAAGCAAGTTAGGTGGGATCTGTTCTTCTGGAAAACATATATATATTCCCTTGTTTCACTGTTGAATGCTACCTTTGTCAATAATCCATTAAAAGAAGGGAAATTTCATTTTTGGCATGAGATCATATGATAAGTGATAAGCTGTACTTCTAAAATTTGATTGGTTTATTTTTCTCTTATCATCGTTTCTCCATTATGATATAAAATGTTGAATCTTCTTGCCTACAGATATACAACATCTTCGTCATAGGGGAAGGTCAAAGAGCCCCTTCAGAACTCTTTTCCAAACTCATATAATCCACCTGTAGAACCAAATACAAAAGAATATAAGCACAGAATAACAAAAGTACAGGACATTCTCGTACCAAGTTTTCAAGAAGCTTCAGTCTAAAGGGATGAATTCTAACAATTTACAAGCAGTCGCACATGCTACGAGTATTAATCATACAAAGGTGAAAGCAAAGGTAACATGGTATTTATTTTTCTATGCTCATAAAACTACAATAAGTATGAAAAGATATACTAGATATTACGACCTTAGTATTAAACCCATGCACCTATCCCTCATACCCATATGCCTAAACCTAATCAATCCTCTCATAGATCTTGAACATGGTTAAGGGAAAAAATCATATCAAACTATGAAGCATGTATAGCAATAATAAGCCACGAATATATTTCGTCCTTAAGCAAATTCATGAAACTATCTTATATCATGAACCATGACCTAACATCAAATTCACCACCCGAACGTCCAATCACCTATTCCAAAATGATGCCTTGAACATCCAACGTCTTCAATGATTTGTCACTTGTGGGCAGGTATGTTGTGACCTTCATTTATCATCTTAGGCTTCTATTACATTTTGAAGGAGGTCCTGAAAATGTTTATATTTTCTATGGATGAGTTTGAATAAAATGGTAAAAGAGGTGTTAAATCCATCTCAAAATTAGAAGACTAGCATTTACCATCAGGTCTCATTAAAATGCTAGTTTTTACATGAACTTAGGAAACAAAGTATTAGTTGGAAAACCCTTATCACACAACACCTTCCGCAAGGAAAAAATGCGTGGAAAACTAACATGGTCCAAGGAAAACTAAGGAACCCTAAGAGAGAAAGAGCAAGAAGGATAAGACAACTCCACCATCATCTAGGGGTGTGAGTAGAGCGACAACTTGAAAGGCAAGTTCCTCTTCCACAGTCAATAAAATTTTAAAATCTCTGAATCAAAAAATAAAAACAAGTTAGTTGAGGGAGACTTCCAGCGGTGGCCGATTGAGGCAGAGGGGCCATCGAGAAAAAAATGATGAAGAAAGAGAGCATAGCTTCGAAACTAAAAGTATTAAGCGATTCGTGGCACACATCACCATTTTCATGGTTAGAAAGGGAATAAAAGGAAGCACAGTGAGAATCCCACACGATCCGATACCTCCTTGAAATAACCATGAGGGAGCATGGAAGAAAGAAGGGAAAAACAATATCTGAAGATGTCCTCCTTTACGGAAGATCCAAAATCCCGATCTTACCTCCCCTTGAGGATCTACCAATCAAGATGACATCCCTAGTTTGACCTAGGAACAAGTCACTATTACTTTAAGTGGGATGAGGGAGGAATTTGAGGAAAGCGAGTGTATCTAGCCGGTGATGATGGAGTCAACAAAGACTTTGACAAAAGAACAAATGAAGAAAGGATTGGGGAACTACAAAAAATCCGGGAACTCCAGCAAAGAGTAAAGAATATCAACTATTGGATAGGTATATCAAAAGGAAAATGAGCAATTGAAAGTAACCAGCCAACAACTTCAAGATAACCATGAAGAGACCTCTAACAAACTCAAGAAGGTATTATGACTCCTACAATATGTTAGGGTCATCAAAGGGAGCTAAGAGAAGAGGCTTCATCCATCAACATCATTGATCCACCAAAGTAAAGACAAGGTCTCAAGTTTTGAAAAATTTGGGTTTGTTTTCAGTTACATGAGGAAATATGAAATGATTTTGGCATGGGGAATGTTGGAGACACAAAATTAACATCCCCATTACCCTATTATACTCTTAACCTATACCTTTTTGGCCTACCTAAAGCTTGAGTGAATGACAAGGGCCTTTACCAATTTCCGATAATAAGGTCATAAGGTAAAAGTATGGTTAATTCATGCATTTTGTGGTTTTATAGAGTTAGAAATTAAACCCATTCATGTACTAATGCTTCAATTTGTCATATATGAATCTTTGTCCTCTAGATATCCAGTTCCTATACCGGCTCAACTATCCGATTACACAACGCACCAAGACTGTTGTTGTCCGAATTTGGTACCAAATGCATCTGGTACCATCTATATGTTGCAATCGGTATAGCGACCTGCTTGTTATGTCTGATCACCAATGGCCCGCGCTAGCATCATGGTGATACCACCTTGCTTTACCTGCTTGTCATGATCGGTACCATCTACATTACAATCGGTACTTACTAATATGGAATATCCTAATGCACTAAGTTAAGTTCGAGATCTCTCCTAAGCCAATTGGTGGATGTCTATTTTTCTTTAGCAAGGATATGATAAGAATAGTTTGTTGATTTTGCGTCATCCCTCATGCACTTCATGTCATGAGGATGAAGTAAATAATAACCGAATGATTGAACTTAACAATGATTGATTTGCAAATCACTTCAACTCCTTGTGTTTCGATTAAAGACTATTAAATAGTGGCTTAAAGGATGGATGTGTAGGAAAGTGCTTATATTTCCAATATGTGAAGGAGTGTGTGATAGCATAGAACATATTCTGAGTGAAGATTAATAGAATGTCATTTATCTCCATATTTTGATTATCTGTGATTAAGAATGAGTTGAATTGTCGCGAAAGTTTGATTTTATTTTTTGAAGTGTGAGTGAGAGTAATGTTTGTGTTGAAGACAAGCCTCCTATAGACTTGTTAGCTGACCTGTTGAAGCGGCAAGGGGCCACCTCCCAACAAAGGTCAACCTCTTTGTAGATTAGCATTAGCATTTTGTTTTCAGTAGTGTAAACATTAAATTGGCTAAAGCTTTAACTCTGATGAATTATAGCAATATAGCTTAGACTAGGTTTCCATTATATAATTGTTTAGAAATCTGTATTTGCTCTATTTTTGCATATGATCTATTCTCATGAATTTGATTTCCTTGGTGATCATAGTTGTTGGCAGAAATAGTCAAAACCATTTGGATAAGAACTAGTGAAGTTCATTGTGAACCACAAGAGAACCAACATATTGACTATTGAACTACCCCATGCTATGCTTTGATGATTGATGTGTGATTTCCTTTTGAGGAAGTGTGGGATTGCATAGTTGGTTTACGGGTGGGATGCTTGAAATTGATCCTCAAACCAACTCCATATCATGCTGCATGTTCCATAATGGAGTGGATAGCCTCTCTATGAGCCGTGGTGCATTGTATTTTGCTATTTTGATTTGTTTTTCTAGCATGCATAATCTAGTTTAATTATATACTCTTGACATTAGAAATTACCTTTCTTACTAGTGTGTTGTAACTCTGTTGATTCTGAGATCGGTTGATAATTAATGAGTGCATTATACAAAACATATAATCAACACAACACCACGAGGTCTGCAATTCTTGATGCCTCATAGTGTGGAACTCATCCCCATAAAGAGCCAATGTTAGCACCTAGATCTGATAACCAATTTTTTTCCATTTTCCTAAGCCTATGCATTCCTAAAGGCCTTCTTTCAAGTCCAATATGTAACCTTGGTCTAAAATCATGCATTCCCTATTCATTTTAGGTTGTGTTTTTTTTTTTTTCAGTCCTATGATGCAATAACTTGATCTACCTTCTAAAAGAACACTAGTAGAGGCTACTCTAGTGATGAAGGGTTGCCACCTCTTGATGCCAACTGCAAGTATTGTGGATCACATGTTCTCATCACATATAAATACTTATATAAGTATGTGTTGGAGGTGAACTATTTGTATGCTATTGATCAGAACAATGGGGACAATGTAGGATTGGTACAAGATGGTAGCCATTAGATTTTTTTTATAATGAAGGGTCCAATCAATCTGGTTTTCATAAGTTGCACAGAAGAGCCATTTTAATCTTTAAAAATGTATCTTGAACTTCCTAATGGCCAGGTGTTTCAAGGGTCCAATCAATCTGGTTTTCATAAGTTGCACAGAAGAGCCATTTTAATCTTTAAAAATGTATCTTGAACTTCCTAATGGCCAGGTGTTTCTTATATTAAAAAAATCAATAGAGAAGTACTTTAGAAAAAAATATGATTTTATATGAGGCCATTACCTGGTGAGATAGATGTGGTCTTTTTATTTCTTTTATATTCTTTCAGTTGGAATACTGCAACATTTTTACATGCCTATACATGTGTCCTTATTTCTTGTGAAATAAGGCAAGCTGCAAGTCATATACTACAAGATATTGTTGATTCTTAGGTTATATTTGTAGTTCTCATTACTTGGCTTAAAGTTATAAGCATTGTTGGAAAAGTCGTATTGGATCGAGAGAGTGATTAAAATTACAGTCACTTCAGGTTCTAACATCTTTTGTCAGATTGAAGGAAATTTGTGATGAGTTTTGGCCCACGATTTAAAAAATACATGCTTTTCGTAGAACCCTTGTTTTACTAAATGTGTAGGAATTTTTTGGAAATGACTGTTTTTTAGGTCATTTTCGGGTGCAATTTCCAAGTAAATGGGGCCGAGTCACAAAGAACTAAAACATGGGTTTTTTTCGAGAATGGGACAAATTAGAAAAAACTCATTCAGGTTTTCAAAATATGTCATGGTTTAGGAATAACAAGTGAATATCTAAATCCTATATTTCAAGAAATTAACCAATTTTGTTTCCTAAAAATACTCAGTCAATAAAACATCTAGCAGCCACC
>SNQJ01S0051994.1:16762-32627 GCA_010110895.2 Picea sitchensis | reverse complement strand
AGTGGGTATGCGTCATGACTCGTGTGGATGAGAGGGAGAATGTTATCGATGTTGGCAGAAGGGTTAGGCTTATAATGTGAAACTTGGTCAATGGTAATGATCTTCCCGTTATGGGGGACAGAAAGATGGAGGAGGCAACTGCGTTCATAGTGTACATGCAGCTACGACTGAACAAGATATTATAATCGAGTGGGGCATCGATAACTTCAATGTCAATGAGAATGGTATTGCCCTCGAGTTCTACAGGGACATTTTTGAAGAGCCCTTTAGGAGAAGATGGTCGTCCGTCATAGGCTCTTAAGGTAATGGTAGATGGTATGAGTTCAGGGGAACCAAGTTTCTTCCATACAGACTTGGACATAATGCATGTGGATGCACCTTCATCGATGATGCACCGATGAACTGTAATGTTTCAAATTTTTACTGGGATTTGAAAAGTGATTAGAGTGGGAATGCGAGGTTCTCCATTGTTGAGATCAAATGTGATGAGGTTAGTATCCATGGGATCGACTTCCCCCAAGGCGGAAAGTAATGATTTCCGTTGAGTGGGACAAGTTTGAAGGACTTATAATACTGACATGGCAGTCGGGAATTGTGCTAAGTCATCGACCGAACTGTAATTATGAGCCACCCTAGCCTGGGGGTTGTGGATATTCATGCGCAATGGGATGCGAGGGATGCGAAGAGGTGTTTCGGCACTAGGGAGAGGATTCACCAACAAGGGTCTCGTTGTTTTTGGGATTGTTTCTGGGGGAATGGGAGGAGACTTAGCGGGTGCATGGTATTGATGACTACGTGTTTGCAGAAGGATTTCTTCCTCACTGGTGAGGAGGATAGTACGATCTGCGACATTGTTTGGATTGAGGTACTGTCCCAACTGTGGTCGGGTAGGCTGCATGTCCTATTGGGTGTTCATCACACCGTGGTGCGGAATGTGATTCTGCAGTACGACTGGGGGTGGTTGTTTCACGTATTGTTGTGGGGCCTGCTGAGGGGCAGGTGGTGCTGGAGAGTGTGGTACACTTCCTGAGTCTTTCATTCATTTAAAATCATCGATTTGGGGACAATGATGAGTATAATGACTGAAATCACTGCAAAGGGCACAAGGGAAGGTGGTTTTGATAGTATTTTTATTTCTCCCTTGACGCCTGTTATTATTTCCCCCTTGGGGGTTCTGATTCCCTTGATTCTAGTTGCCCCCAGTAGGTTGGTTTTGTTGGGGGTGATTCCCGCCTTGACCTGGGTTGCTATTGTTCCTGTTTTTTCCTTTCTTTTTAGAATTATTCGACTGATGGGTCGGATTTTCCATATTCAGCTGTTCAAAATTTTGATATTGCTGAATGAGAGAGGGTTGAACAAAATTCACCCGAGCGTAAGGGTCTCCTTCTAGTGGGGCCATGGGTGGTGGAGGTCCAGGAAATGGAAAGTATGGATTCTGTTGGAGTTGTGATCTGTAAGGTACATAGGAAGGTGTGGTTCTTTCGTTAGTACTTAGAGTATAAGTTGAGGTATAGAGGGAGTACCAGAACTTGTTTGGATAGGTGGGTGTATTGTAGGTGCCGGCGGTGGCCCACTGATAGGTGGAGGAATAACAACAGGATATGGTTGGTGATAAGAGGGTGGAGGGTAATAAGAGGTTCCCCCATATGCCGGTGGATATTGAGGTGTGCCATACATCGGTTGTTGTTGGGGTTGTGGACTGTGGTGCGTGGTATTACCAATCAATCCGTCTGCTGAGTGAGACATCCCAGGTTTGTCTTGGCCGAATGGCACGAGTTTTGGGAGGTTAGGAAGTACTGTGTATAAGTACCCTGATTGTGAATAGATGAGGTCATATTGTTGAGCCTTACTGATGGCTTCTTCTTCCGATTGGGGGAAGGTGGAAGCCACATCTTTACCAAGGAGAGAGACAAGTGATCTGAGAAACCAGTCAAGACATTGTTGTTTGGTGGTTTCTTCTTTGCACAAACTACATCGTCGACGCCACTCGTGAATGTGATCAGCGATATGTCTGGCTGAGGTTTGTTTAAAATTAGAGATTAGTTCAAGACCATTGTCATGACGGATTGGTAATTGGAATAAAGTAAAATATTCTTTGGCCAAGGACTCAAAAGTCGCATGGGACCATGATTTTTCGTCTACATACCATTTGGCTGATGGGCTAGTGAGTGTGTGTTGAAATAATCATAGTAAGATGGAATCATCCATAATGCTGTTGGAAGAGCACCATAAGTGGAAAGTCATGACATGGTTGGCAGGGTCATCCCCTGCCTTTCCTTCAAACTTGGGGATGTCTGAAGGTAGTTTGGTAGGCATTGCAGGCCATGTGGGGTCATGCAATATAGGATCATTTGTGAGTTTGCTTAGATCTGGTATGTTAAGAGAGGCCAAATATGACATCTAGAGTGGTGGCGGAGGATTAGTTCCAGCCATGATGTGAGTGGTTTGTGAACCTGACCCTTGAGGGGGACTAGGTGGGTTGGTACTTCCCCCTTGAGAGGAAGTTGCCCCCCCGCTTTCGTGTAAAGGAGAGAAAGTGGACTGTGGACCTTGGGAATTATACCCAAGTAAGGTGGAACCAAAAAAAGTTGATCCTAAGATAGTGGCACTCACTGGAGTGTGTGAAGGTGGTGTCGATGGGTTGGCAAGACTATTAACTCCCCCTAAAATAGGAGGGAGGTTTAGCAAGCGTCTAGAATGATGGGGGTTCTGTGGGTCCCCTTTGATGTCCGACTAGCTGAGTGGATGTGTGTGAATTGTGGTGAGAGTAAAATAAACAAGAGCCTTTGTTGCAATTTTTTGAACTTTACACAATATATATCTAAATCAAAATGTATTCAGAGGTGCATCATACATAAGGTGTTTTGAAAAAGAAGCATATATGTGGATAAATGGGTTTTGTCCGCGTGGGAAATCAAAGAAAACAAATGCTTGTGTCCTTCCTCTCAAATAGCACTGGACCTTCCAATAGTACTCAACAGTAGGGTCTGAAGTGACCAGAAGAGAAACTAGTGAAGGATTAAATAATCAGTTATAATGAGGGGTAAAGGGGGCATATCCTGAAAGAGCTGGCGATATTTCCCAATAGACAGACAAAATCCGATCAAGGTGCAATTGCAACTCATAATTTCCACCTGGGTAGATGTCCTAAAATTTGGTCACTAGGTACCTCGGTCAAAGTGCGACATTTAGATTTTCGACATAAGAAATGGGTCATGGGCTGGATCCCGTCCAAGAGGTGGGTGCCTCAAGGGGGGATGCACAGAAAAACCAGACCTCGACCTTCAACCCTTCATGGCTATCTCCCTGCCTTATGGTGTTAGGAACACTTGACTTGGAGTATTTTCAGTTCCCTATTTGACAACTTCTATTGTTTTGACAATGTGAGAACCAAATAATGGGGAGTTATTTGGATGCCTATCCCTGAAATCCTACCTAGACTATAAAATTTGTTTTGGCACCTCATGTGGAGGAAAACTTAGTGAGTTTTTGGAAAAAATTTAGATGTGGTTGTTTGAGAGATTGGGGGTGTGAACCAACCTCGTTGAAATTAAATGGGAGTGGATAGTTTCATCAAGAAAAGGGTGGGGTGTTTCAGAATCCCTTTGGAGGAAACTTACTTTGATCTCCATGTTTAAGGAGGAAAACTATGGGAGTGATAAGTGACTTTTGTGTGTGAATGAGTGAAAGTGTGCCAATGTTTTAATGAATTAGGTGTCACCTTGCTGCATGTACAAGTGTTGATTACCTAATTAACTAAATTCCTTTGGTACAACCTTGCGTAATTCAAAAAGTCCCTAGGAAACTAACATGTGGACATGTGGGTCCTTTACTATTCCTTTAACTCCCTATTTGTGATTTAATCTAAGAAAAGATTTGAAACTATCCTAGATTGTGATCATGTGGGCATGTATGGGCCCATTACAAAACCTTTAAACTTCCCTAGTGATTTAATCTAAGAAAGTAAATTTCAACACTATGCTATCTTTGTAGCATGTGGGCATGTATGGGCCCGTTACAATCTTAAGATGTGTTTGAAAAATAAACTAAGAGGAGTCCCGAGGGGGGTTGCTTTCCTCTCCTAAAGGTTTTAGTATTTTTTAAGGGAGATGAAATTGTCCTACAATCCTCTTTCTGATTCTCAAGGTCACTTTTAAGCGTGAGAGAAGAGCATACTAAACGATTGTTATCCAACTTCTGGTCCCAATGCAAGTTTTATGTGATTACAAATGATTCCAACTTATACTTTTAGTCAAAGCAAGCCATCCATGTGGTAAAAATGAAAGAAAAAGATGAAATAATGATTTTAAACCCCCTAAGTGCCTATGTGTTTTGACTAATCCCTTTATATGACGAGGGAACTAAGTGTGGTGCAGATTACAATATGCATGAAATCACTTTTAAGAAGGCTAGGGGCCTTTCCCAAATCACAAAAAACCTTACAATGTGTATTTTTCTGCACAAGTGTGCGGGTCTCAAAGTAGATAGAGGCGCACTGAGCACCTGTGCACAGACTAAAATAGGATTTTGGGCGCACGTGCGCATAAAAACACTGTGATTTTGGTGCACATGCACATGATGAGCAACTGTGGGCCATAAACCCACGCACAACCGACACACGTCTGTGAAGAAAATTCCGGATGGAATTCTCTCAATTCAACTTGTAATTGGATGTTTTGCAGGTCGGCTTGGCCCGGTTAAGGTACCTACAGGTTAAATAAACCAAACGGAGAGCTAGAAAAACCCAAATGGGGTAGGAAATTGATACCTTTCCCCAGTGGAGTCACCAATCTGTTGCGCCTCGTTTGTCACCTAAATGAGGAAAACATAGGTGATTACAAGCTTAGTTGGGTTAGCTAAGCAAGACAATTGTAAATGAAAGGGTTAGAGAAAGAAATATAAAAGAACAAACTAAGAAATAAACTAAGAAATAAAAGAACAACTAAACTATTGAGCATAAGGACATAAGGAGAAAAAACCAATAAGATTCATGTCACCAATGGAAATGATTATATTAGTGAAATAAAACACCAAGAAGAAAACACCAAGAAGAAAGAGGACTATGGGTCCCTTCTTCCTCCAAGGGAGGGCTCTTGGACCCCCACAACTAAGCTCTTCTTACAACTTTGAATGAAATGGTGAAAGAATCCCAAGCTAATCCACTCAAGAGGTGAGATGGATTGCCCAATGTAATGGTGCTAGTATACTCTTGATGAGAATAGAGGATTCCTCAAGAGAATAACAACATCATAACTTTGCTAATGAATTATTTGAAAATGAAG
This sequence comes from Picea sitchensis, assembly GCA_010110895.2. NCBI lineage: Eukaryota > Viridiplantae > Streptophyta > Pinopsida > Pinales > Pinaceae > Picea > Picea sitchensis. Next base: position 27,345 of record SNQJ01S0051994.1, on the reverse strand, counting down.
TGCACCCATGGCCTTGTTTTATATCACCTCTTTGAGGTATTGTGCAACCAACTTATAGTGTGAAAATAGGCTATTTAGGGCATTTTCAGGTCTTTGACCAGCCACCCAGTCGGATTCAGCTGAGATTTGGGTGTCAAATCAACTTGGAAGCTGAACTAGAAGTGGGTGGGAGGCCGACCAATCTCATAAATGTGCCGTTCTCATATGTGCGTGGCTTTTAGAGACCACAGTCACGCATCGTGCGTATGTGTGCTTTTCCTGCGTTTCTGGATAGCGTATGTGCACGGGCGCCCTGTGTAGTCATAACACACTTTTATTTTATCTATGGTTGTATAGTTTTGGACCTTCTGGAAATGATTTTGTGGTAATTTTGGTCCATGGGTGACCTCATAACTATTTGACGATGATGGATTCCTGTAACCATTTGCGGATGAAATTTCAGTGATAACAGATGCCCCCTGATGGATGAGGTTAGGAGCAGATGTATGGCTGAAATTCATCAATGTTTCTTCTACTGAGAGTGTCATTGTAAGAGAGAGTGATAGTGAGAGTATCAAGAGTGATCCATTGGAGGGAGAATTGAACCTGTAGAACCCAACCTTCCATAAGGTGTGTAAAAAATAAATTGTGTACAAAGGAGGTGAGCATGCCCCATGCTCATGTCATGTAACTAAAAAAAGAATGGTATTGTATAGTAACTGAAATGGTGTGTTGATGTAGACAACTACAGTTCCCTAGGGGGCGGTCGTAATACAGGCAAAAGACAATTCTATAGAGGAACATACTCTGAATAGTAGGCAATGACACCTGTAAGGAGTATCATGGATGCTATGGGCATTGATAGCCCAACCAAGTTCAGGGGTCTTCAGTGAATATAAGAAACAACTACCATAGTCGCAAAGTAAGACCCACTGTAACATGAGAAAGTGTTAAATTCGAATGTTACGGGGGTCAATGAATACAGGGAACAATTGTGGTTCTCCCTGTGCCATCTGAGACCTCTCATTGGAAAGGTAATGAGAGTCAAGATACTGTCGCCCTTCTGGAAACTGTGTTGATGTTGACAAAAAAGGGGACGCGACTCCAAGAAGCAAAGGGCTTCATGAAATCTACTAGGTGAGGTTAGGAATTGAGGATGTACATGGAAAAAATCAAGATGTATGAAGGCTCAAGACTGCCCTTGGTTGGGGGTATGTGCGAAGTATAAGTGGCCGCAACCATTCAACTAGGTCATGTGCCAGGGGGACAACAAAACATGGGATAAGTTGTGCTAGAGGCGGGACAAAGTGAACAAACTCAGAGGGCAGAGGTAAGTGGTCGGTGGGATACTCAAAGTATATGGACAATGTCAACAGGGGTAGATGATAAGGAGTGCCCCAACTAAGGGCGACATGGTTTGCGTTTGCCAAAAAGGGAAGAAGGTCATCAAAGGTGAAGACAAAAAGATATGTAAATGTTGGAAACAAAGGCTTTTTATAAATTATAAAGAATAATTTGGGATGAGTGTACAAATACAGAAACGGGTGCCCCAATGTAATATGGTTGAGCCGGTGAGGGTGCAATTTGCTTGGAGAACTAGTGGAGGTTGGGGGCCCCATGGGTGGGTTTCTGTATGAGGTAGGTGAAATGGAGGGTTAATGATACTATGAAGGTGCAGTCAAAATAGAACCTTGAAGAGATAATCTGTGAGTCCATTGGGAAATCTAGCAAAATGAGGAGAAGGAGTATGTGGCTGATTCACGACATGAGGTAAGACTATCAGGACTCCCATCCCTAAAGGGTTGAAAAAAAACATGAGTGTCAAAGTGCCAAAGGGTGCTATGAATGGGACAACTCATGTGGGGGAGAGTTCTACCGGGTGATAGTACCTAAAATGTAATGGAGGTGTCGGTACTGCAGAGCCAAAGATGGGGATCCTAAAGGCAAATTTCAGAGGATGTGACTGGAGATGCAATTGAGATTCAGAGGTAATGATTACAAGCCAGTGTTGATTATATACCTGAAGGGGTTGCGTTGATGTATGATGACCAAGTACCTACACACATGAAAACCAAATACCCGACGTGAACAATATCTGAAGAGAATCGAACATACAAGCATTTATTTGATAATTTTGAACATGAGCATGCGTACCTGGATGGGGTATGAAAAACAATGGCCTGCCGGGGGCTAAGGATAAAAAATGGCCCAGGGACTGTCTTGATGTAGATGATGGGATGCTGATCCTCTGGCTGAAGACAGATCGAAAAACAGACACTTAGAGCGCTCGGAATGGTGTTTGGAAGTTTGGTGGAAAGGCCTATATATAGTTGTAGGGCCCACATTGCCACCTCATTTGTACTTGCTGTTAGAGTGACTGGACGAGAGGTATTCAACGGAGATTTAGAGATTCCGGGAGAATGGGGTAGTCGATTCAGGACCAACGATCTTCAGGTTAGTAGTCTTATCATCCTGCATAGAAGTAGGTTTTCAATTTGTGGACAGGGCCTGTACGGAGGGCCGTACAAGGGTTTTTATGGGTGTGGGCCCCCCAGTGCGTGAGCGATCTAGAAATATGCATGTACGTGTGTGTGCCTATTATCTGAATAGCCGCGCATGGGTGCATCCGTAGGGGTGAAAAAGGCGCACATGGTATGCATTCCTGTTTGCTACATAGCTGCGCATGGGTGTGCGACTGTGTAGTGGACAGGTGCGTTGTAATGTGCGTCTGTGTTCGTGACAGGGGCACATGGAGGTGCCCTTGTAGGGTTGACAAATGAGCACGCATGCACGCTTGTGGGATGGATAGGCATGCATGCGTGCACGCCCGTGGGGTGAACAAGCGTGCATATGTGCGTGCCTGTGGGTTAAACAACCACGCCTTGGGGGCAAGGCTGACGGGTGCAAAATTTATCTTTTTGGAGATTTTAATGTGTTTTATGGTCAATATGGATGACCTAGGACTGTATTATGTGGTTGTAGGCAATTGTTTTCACGATGTCGGTTGATTGGCGAGAGCGGGACTGGTCACAGTTGAGGGATGTCGTGGCTATTGAGGAGATGGGGGTTCGTGCCACTTTGGCAGCATGTGGGTTGCTAAAGTTCTTTGAGGGCCCGTTGATACGGGTGCAAGAGTATCTTTTGTAGTTTCTGATCTGGATGTGGAGTCCGAACTTGCATTGCTTTATGGTGTTGGGAGAGAAGATTGCCTTCACTGCGGTGGAGGATGTATAATTTCTGACTGGGCTCCCTTTTTGGGGAAAGCCCCTACTGGCAGAGCTTGTGTTACCTGCGGACATGCAGTTATCTACCTTGGGTTAGAGGTATTGTTCGAGGGAGAACTTTATTTCAGGCTTCGTAGTGAGTATTGGGGCAATGGATGCTTTAGCTCATCGTTGTGTAGTAGCGATGATTGTGAGGGTGTATGGGTCCCTCGCGACTTAGTGGATCAGTGGTGGTCAACTGAGGGTTATGGGGAGGGCACTAGCCAGAGAGCATTTTGCCTGGGGTTTGATGTTGCATGCCAAGATGGTAGGGAAGCTGGACAGATGTCAGGCTGCGGACTCAGGGGACTTTGTCTTTGGGTCCATCTTGGTGGCCTAGTTTTTGGAGAGGGTACCGATGTTGCACCCTAGAGTTTTAATGGGCACACCTGATGCGCGAGAGCCACGACTGAGGTGGTGGTCAACAATATTGATTCACCATGGTGGTGGTGAGGGTGGCCATTTTTTCATGGCCGAGGCTGCACAAGTGTGGTGGAAAATGCCACATATCATGTTGCAGTATCCATACTGTGATGTTGACTTCCGGGGTGATCCGGATATGGTGTTACCTCCAGGGGAGGTGTTTGACCACCGAGGTATGTTTTTGATTTTGATATGTTGATTTTTGAGATAGCATGACATGTGTATTTTTTATAGATGTTGATACTATCGTTTGGTTGTTTGTATGTGCAGATGTGGGACCTCACGAGTGTGAGGTTGAGCTGATGAGAGCGCCAGCTCACCAGGAGCCGGAGAGACCATCGCGGGGAGGGCTGCGGGCAGGAGAGAGATGTCAGCGTGAGGAAATTGAGGTGAGACCAGTCGATGATGAGAGAGTGGTTAGGAGACGCCATTTTGATGACCCTGGTGCCGGGCCATCGCATGCTCCTCCGACAGAGGCTAGGGGAGATTTTGAGGATATTCGCCACCTCTTGGAGGCGGTGCTACAAGGCGTGCCTGAGGGAATGTGGTCACGCATCCGGGATGAGGGAATCCTGAAGCAGTGTGTGGGAGTTCCACTGACGTGGTAGACCGTGGTGCGACGAGCAATAGTAGCAGGTGCTGCGATGACTGGATGGTTACCTCCAGGTCCGGAGGGACCAGTAGTGGGTGGGGCACCACCACCTGAGGGAGGGGCAGGAGGTGGTGCTCTAGAGGCACATTGAGTGTCAATCTATGTATGTTTGTATTTTGTATATAGGTTGGTGAGCCCATTTTGGTGTAGTGAGACCAGTTTTGTACCAAGGTGCTTCACTGGCCTGCGGATTTTGTATATGATGTTTTTTATGTGTATGTAAACATTTTGATGGCACTGTTTGACCGATTTATATATATATGAGTATACATTTTGGGGTCTTTGTGATGTTTACATGTGTTTTTTAATGTGTTGATGATGTCTAATCTATATATGCTGTGACAGGCTCTTGATGGTTTATGTATGTGTAGAGATATCTTGATGTGATATATGCCAATCGAGTATAATATTAGAAAGGTTATTTGTAATTTGATTCAATTGTCTTGGAATATGTGTAAATGTAATGAAATCAAAATGTCAAGATAAAAGTAGAACTTGCAAGTATTTGCGAAAGAGGCAAGGATCGATGACACGGTACACATTGTTGAACTGGAAGACGACTAGTTGGGAGTCAAGAAAGACACTAAGGTGACGAATAAGGTGATGATGGGCATCGACGAGGAGGCCAATGACGACAGTGTACTCGGCTTGGTTGTTGGTTGCTGAACCCAAACATATGCTGCTAGAGTGGAGCAGGTCATGTGAGGGGGAATAGAGGGCCCAAGCTGCTGAAGGGAGATTTTGTGTCTAATGGCAGGCACCATCGACGTAACCAATGTGGTAGGCCGCTGGAGGAAGCATCTATCAATAACACAAATGATAGTTTAGACGCGAGGGATGGAAAAAAAGATTAAAAACACTATAAAAGAAATAACCTAATGTAGAATGGCTACGCTTAGGCATAAAATTTCTTTAAGTATAACCTGTTGACGGGTTCTTTGAGAGAGAGGCCTTCGGGGGAAGCCAGGATGTAGGCGCCTTTGGTGAGGCAATGTTGGAAAATGTAGGGGCCATGCCATAGTAACTCAAATTTGCCGTGACTGAGGGTATCGTGAGCAATATCATAAGCACGAACGAGGTTGCCTTCGTGAAATGAGCGAAGGTTGACATGGCGATCAAAGGTGGCCTTTAACCATTTTTTGGCTGCCTCATTGTTCTATAATGAAGATCGACGATCTTCATCCAGGGACTCTAAGTGCAGCAAACACTGCTGCATTGGAGAAATGTCAGGTAATAGCTCAATTGTGGTACGTAAGGTGGGAATTTCTCACTCGATAGCAAGAGTGGCCTTGACCCCATGGACTAGATGAAATGGTGTGAAACTAGTGGCCGTTTTCACGGCCGTATAGTAAGCCCATAGTGCGGAAAATAACATATGATGCCAATTGGTCTTATGTTTGTTAACCGTGCACTGCAACATGGTTTTGAGGACCTTGTTAACTGCTTCGACCTGTCCATTAGACTGAGGTTAATATGGCGAGGCAAAGTCGTGGGAGAATCCCAACCATGATGAGAGGTCGACGAAAATCTCAATCTCGAAATGTTTCCCGTGATCGGAAAATAGTTGGAGTGGTACTCCAAAGCAGGATATGACATGATTAAAGAAAAAACGCAATGTAGTGTCAGCGGTGTTATTGACGGTGGGCATGGCTTAAACCCATTTTGTGAAGTAATCGACTACGACAATAATGTATTTGTGTCCATTGCTGGATGGGGGATTACAATTCATGAAGTCGATGCCCCATTTACAAAATGGGCCGACAGTAATGACTGTCATTGTGTGGTTGTCCTCGAGTGATGAAGAAGCAGGGGGAATGATGCAATGAGATTGCGATGGTTCGCTCAACATAAACCAAATATCGAAGTACTGAGGAGTACCAGTGGTATTTGGATGTAAAATTTCTGTAGGGAAATGAATGGGAGTATTGGGGGGATTTGGAGGTAAATCCTCGGATAAGTCGTCCAAGAACCACGGAGGAATAGGGAGTGCCTCTGGTTTAGGAGAAATGATATGAAGAATCTCTAGTGATGAGGTGAGGTCAACCATCGATTCTATAGGGGGCATGGGGGTTTGAATTAGGATTGATTGGCGTTGCCTGTATTCAATGATCATAGGACATTGGTATGTAAAATGATCTAAGGATTCACATAGAGAGCAAGGGAATCTCATACGTTCATTGATTGAAGTCATGACATAATAGATGTCAGTGATTTTTGGTAGGGATGATGTAGCTAGATTGGGTTCATTCTGGAAGCTTTGGCATACTGCGACTAATGTCTACCGGAAGTGCAATAGTGCTAGGCAATGGTGTGTATAATGGCTGTATTCTGAACATATAGCACAAGCGAATTTGGTTCGCATCCCTTTTCTACTTACGTTAGGGGAGGTAGCGGCAGTACTTGCTACAGTGGCGAGCGGTGATGGTGTTTGATTGAGTGGAATTAGGTTACGTAACTCAGTTAGAGATGGGCATTTGTTGGTTGGCTGTCCATTTTTCTCACATAGTGCGCAAGGAGGTTGGACGCGTGGGGGAAGTGGAGTTGTGGGCTCCTTCTTCTTTCATCTGCCCCCAGCTGTGGCAGGGAGGTTAGTGAGTGGAGGTGTAGAGGGTATGGTGGGAGTGAGTATGGGAATCATCATTGGGATTCCTTCCATTTGGGGGGGAAGGGATGGTTGAGGAACCATCTCTGGTGGATGTAAATACCGAACTAGAATTGCTAACACCATATTAGGGAGGGTAAGCATTGCGGCTACTTGGAAAGCTTGTACACCTGGTGGAGGGTAAAAGAAGGGGATTTGTGTAATGTCTTGGGAAACTGTCTCCCAAACTGGGATATGGCCTTGGGGAGAGGTGAAATTGTGAATTGGTGGAGTCGACGAGTTGGCAGGAGGCTCGGGAGGGAGGAGCTCTGTGACTAGTGGGACGTTAGATATGATAGAAGCCTCCCTGGGAGGAAGGGTATCCTCCATGTTAGTTCTGTTGGGCGATACGACACATACTTGATTGGAAGGATGAAGGAGCGGTGGTGCACCATGGTAAGTTCCTAACAATGAGGGGTCTTTGAAAATTCCAGGACCCATTTCGATGAGTGGGTATGCATCATGACTCATGTGTATGAGAGGGAGAATGTTATCGATGTTGGCAGAAGGGTTAGGCTCGTAATGTGAAACTTGGTCAATGGTAATGATCTTCCCGTTATGGGGGAATATCATTGTTCGAAAGACGGAAGAGGCAACTTCCTTCATAGTGAACATGTAGCTACGACCGAACAAGATATTACAATCGAGTGAGGCTTGGATAACTTCAATGTTGATGAGAATGGTCTTGCATCTGAGTTATACAGGGACATTTTGGAAGAGCCCTTCGGGAGAAGATGGTCGTCTGTCATAATCTCTTAAGGTAATGGTAGATGGTATGAGTTCGAGGGAACCAAGTTTTTACCATACAGACTTGGACATAATGCATGTGGATGCACCTTCATCGATGATGCACCGATGAACTGTAATGTTCTGAATTTTTACTGGGATTTGAAAAGCGATTAGAGCAGGAAGGTGAGGTTCTCCACTGTTGAGATCAAATGTGATGAGTTGAGTATCCGCGGGATCGACTGCCCCCAAGGTGGAAAGTAATGATTTCCACTGAGTGGAACAAGTTTGAAGGAATTTTAAGACTGACATGGAAGCCGTGGATTGTGCTAAGTCATCGACCAAAATGTAATTATGAGCCGCCCTAGCCTAGGGGTTGTGGATATTCCTGCACAATGGGATGCGAGGTTTACGAAGAGGCGTTTTAGCAGTAGGGTGAGGAATCACCAACGGGGGTCCCGTTGGTGCTGGGATTGTTTCTGGGGGAGTGGGAGGAGACTCAGCAGGTGCACGGTATTGACAACTATGTGTTTGCAGAAGTATTTCTTCCTCACTGGTGAGGATGATAGTACGATCTGCGAGATTGTTTGGATTGAGGTACTGTCCCAATTGTGGTGGGGTAGGCTGCGTGTCCTGTTGGGTGTTCATCACACCTTGGTGCGGAATGGGATTCTGCAGTACAACTGGGGTGGGTTGTTGCACGTATTGTTGTTGGGCCTGTTGAGGGGCAGGTGGTGTTGGAGAGTATGGTACACTTCCTGAGTCTTTCATTCGTTTAAAATCATCGATTTGGGGACAATGATGATTATAATGACTGAACTCATGGCAAAGGGCACAAGGGAAGGTGGTTCTGACAGTATTGTTATTTCTCCCTTGACGCCTGTTGTTATTGCCCCCCTGGGGGTTCTGATTCCCTTGATTCTGGTTGCCCCTAGTAGGTTGGTTTTGTTGGGGGGGATTCCCACCTTGACCTGGGTTGCTATTGCTCCTGTTTTTTCCTTTCGTTTTGGCATTATTTGACTGATGGGTCGGATTTTCCGTATTCAGCTGTTCAAAATTTTGATATTGCTGAACGAGAGAGTGTTGAAAAAAATTCACCCCAACGTGAGGGTGTCCTTGTGGTGGGGCCATGGGTGGTGGAGGACCAGGAAATGGAAAGTACGTATTCTATGGGAGTTGTGATCTGTAAGGTACATAGGAAGGCGTGGTGCTTTCGCTAGTACTTAGAGTATAAGTTGAGTTAGAGGGAGTACCATAACTTGTTTTTATAGGTGGGTGTATTGTAGGTGTCGTCGGTGGCTCACTGATAGGTTGAGGAATAGAAACAGGATATGGTTGGTGATAAGGGGGTGGAGGGTAATAAGAGGTTCCCCCATATGCCGACGGATATTGAGGTGTGCCATACATTGGTTTTTGTTGGGGTTGTGGACTGTGGTGCGTGGTATTACCAATAAATCCGTCTGCTGAGTGAGACATCCCGGGTTTGTCTTGGCCAAATGGCACGGGTTTTGGGAGGTCAGGAAGTATTGTGTATAAGTACCCTGATTGCGAATAGATGAGGTCATATTGTTGAGCCTTACTGATGGCTTCTTCTTCCGATTGGGGGAAGGTAGAAGCCACATCTTTACCAAGGAGAGAGACAAGTGATCTGAGAAACCAGTCAAGACACTGTTGTTTGGTGGTTTCTTCTTTGCACAAACTATGTCATCGATGCCACTCATGAATGTGATCAACGATAGGTGTGGATGAGGTTTGTTTAAAATTAGAGAGTAGTTCAAGACCATTGTCATGGTGGATTGGTAATTGGAAGAAAGTAAAAAATGCTTTGGCCAATGACTCGAAAGTCACATGGGACCCCAATTTTTCATCTACATACCATTTGGCTGATGGGCCAGTGAGTGTGCGTTGAAATAATAATAGTAAGATGGAATCATCCATAATGTTGTTGGAAGAGCACCATAAGTGGAAAGCCATGACATGGTTGGCGGGGTCATCCCCTGTCTTTCCTTCAAACTTGGGGATGTCTGAAGGTAGTTTGGTAGGCATTGCAGGCCATGTGGGGTCATGAAATATAGGATCATTTGTGAGTTTTCTTAGATATGGTATGTTAAGAGAGGCAAAATATGGCATCTAGAGTGGTGGTGGAGGATTAGTTCTAGTGATGGTGTGAGTGGTTTGTGAACCTAACCCTTGAGGGGGACTAGGTGGGTTGGTACTTCCCCCTTGAGAGGAAGTTGCCCCCCCGCTTTCGTGTAAATGAGAGCTAGTGGAATGTGGACCTTGGGAATTAGACCCAAGTAAGGTGGAACCAAGCGAAGCTGATCCTAAGATAGTGGCACTCACTGGAGTGTGTGAAGGTGGTGCCGATGGGTTGGCAACACTAGTAACTCACCCTAAAATAGGAGGGAGGTTTAGTAAGCGTCTAGAACGACGGGGGTTCTGTGGGTCCCCTATGATGTTCGAATAGATGAGTGGATGTGTGCGAGTTGTGGTGAGAGTAAAATAAACAAGAGCCTTTGTTGCAATTTTTTTAACTTTACATGATATATATCTAAATCAAAATGTAATCAGAGGTGCATCATACATAAAGTGTTTTGAAAAAGAAGCATATATGTGGATAAATGGGTTTTTTCCACGTGGGGAATCAAAGAAAACAAATTCCCGTGTCCTAAAAGATGTAACACCCTTCCTCTCAAATAGCACTGGACCTTCCAATAGCACTCAACAGTGGGGTCTGAAGTCACCGGAAGAGAAACTAGTGAAGGATGAAATAATCAGTTATAATGAGGGGTGAAGGGGGCATATCCCAAAAGAGCTGGTGATATTTCCCAATAGCCACACAAAATCCGATCAAGGTGCAATTGCAGCCCACAATTGCCACCTGGGTAGATGTCCTAAA
>SNQJ01S0051994.1:0-16752 GCA_010110895.2 Picea sitchensis | reverse complement strand
GTGTGAATGAGTGAAAGTGTGCCAGTGTTTTAATGAATTAGGTTTCACCTTGCTGCATGTGGACTTCGCTTGGTCCTTACAAGTGTTGATTACCTAATTAACTAAATTCCTTTGGTACAACCTTGCGTAATTCAAAAAGTCCCTAGGAAACTAGCATGTGGACATGTGNTTTTGTGTGTGAATGAGTGAAAGTGTGCCAATGTTTTAATGAATTAGATTTCACCTTGCTGCATGTGGACTTCGCTTGGTCCTTACAAGTGTTGATTACCTAATTAACTAAATTCCTTTGGTACAACCTTGCGTAATTCAAAAAGTCCCTAGGAAACTAGCATGTGGACATGTGGGTCCTTTACTATTCCTTTAACTCCCTATTTGTGATTTAATCTAAGAAAAAAATTGAAACTATCCAGGATTGTGATCATGTGGGAATGTATGGGTCCGTTACAAAACCTTTAAACTTCCCTACTGATTTAATCTAAGAAAGTAAATTTCAACACTATCCTATCTTTGTAGCATGTGGGCATGTATGGGCCCGTTACAATCTTAAGGTGTGTTTGAAAAATAAACTAAGAGGAGTCCCGAGGGGGGTTGTTGTCCTCTCCTAAAGGTTTCAGTCTTTTTAAAGGGAGATGAAATTGTCCTACAATCCTCTTTCCGATTCTCAAGGTCACTTTGAAGTGTGAGAGAAGAGAATACTAAATGATTGTTATCCAACTTCTGGTCCCAATGCAAGTTTTATGTGATTACAAATGATTCCAACTTATACTTTTAGTCAAAGACATCCATCCATGTGGAAAAAATGAAAGCAAAAGTGGAAATAATGATTTTAAACCCCCTAAGTGCCTATGTGTTTTGACTAATCCCTTTATATGAAGAGGGAACTAAGTGTGGTGCAAATTACAATATGTATGAAATCACTTTTAAGAAGGCTAGGGGCCTTTCCCAAATCACAAAAAAACTTAAAATGTGTATTTTTCTGCACAGGTGCACGGGTCTCAGAGTAGACAGAGGTGCACTGAATGCCTGGGCACAGACTGAAACAAGATTTTGGGCCCAGGTGTGTAGAACAACACTGTGATTTTGGTGCACGTGCGCACGATGTGCGACAGTGGGACAATAAACCCGCGCACAACTGAGACACAACCGTGAAGAAAATTCCGGATGGAATTCTCTCAATTCAACTTTGAATTGGATGTTTTGCAGGTCGACTTGGGCCAGTTAAGGTACCTGTAGGTTAAATAAACCAAAAGAAGGGCTAGAAAAACCCAAATGGGGTAGGAAATTAATACCTTTCCCTAGTGGATTTTCCAATCTGTTGCGCCTCTTTTGTCACCTAAATGAGCAAAATAGAGGTGCTTACAAGCTTAGTTGGGTTAGCTAAGAAAGATAGTTGTAAAGGAAAGGGTTAGAGAAATAAATATAAAAGAACAAACTAAGAAATAAACTAAGAAATAAAATAACAACTAAACTATTGAGCATAAGGACATAAGGACAAAAAACCAATAAGACTCATGTCACCAATGGCAAGGATTTTATTAGTGAAAGAAAACACCAAGAAGAAATAGGACTATGGGTCCGTTCTTTCTCCAAGGGAGGGATCTTGGACCCCCACAACTAAGCTCTTCTTACAAATTTGAATGAAATGGTGAAAGAATCCCAAGATAATCCACTCAAGAGGTGAGATGGATTGCCCAATGTAATGGTGCTAGTATACTCTTGATGAGAATAGAGGATTCCTCAAGAGAATAACAACAACATAACTTTACTAATGAATTCCTTGAAAATGAAGTGCACCCATGGCCTTGTTTTATAGCACCTATTTGAGGTATTGTGCAACCAACTTATAGTGTGAAAAGAGGCTATTTAGGGAATTTTTAGGTCTTTGACCAACCACCCAGTTGGATTCAGTCAAGATTTGTGTGTCAAATCAACTTGGAAGATAAACCAGAAGTGGGTGGGAGGCCGACCAATTTCATAAATGCGCCATTCTCATATGTGCGTGGATTTTAGAGACCACAGTCGTGCATCATGCGCATGTGCGCTTTTCCTGCGTTTTTGGATAGCGCATGTGCGTGCGTGCCTTGTGTAGTCATAACACACTTTAATTTTATCACTGGTTGTATAGTTTTGGACCTTTTGGAAATGATTTTGTGGTAATTTTGGTCCATGGGTGACCTCATAACTGTTTGATGATGCTGGATTCCTGTAACCATTTGCGTACAAAATTTCAGTGATCCTAGGTATGGGGATACACTTGTGTATCTCCAGACTATGATATTTGATGCAGGAGCATCGCCAACAAAGCAAACGCGTGTGGAGGAAAACTGGATATACACCAATGCGTATTTCGAAGATATTTTGAAATTCAAAGGATGGCACATTAATGTAATATCTAAAGAGATATAATTGCTCTTAATGTTTTGGGGATTGTAACACAGATCTTGAGTGTTCGATCTCATCTGCCAGTTGTAGGAAATTAATGTAATCAATGTGAAGTAGTTGTAATCTTTAATTCAATAAGATAGTTTAGAGTTGTAGGAGGGATAACTTAAGAAGACTCCATCGTAGTTGTATTGTATTATCATTCATTCTCACAGAGAAAGAGAGGAGAGAAGAACATAGATTGTAGAAGTTGGATGAGAAGATAATTGTTGCTGTAGAAACCATGCACAGAGGCACTTGGACTAATATATGAATGATTTGATCCAATTTCATGGTGTTTTTATTGTTACTGTTTGCATCTATTGAATGGTATGTTTATAGTTTGCTTATATACTCTGTTATGCATTTATTTCAATGTTGTGTACGCATATGATTTTATGTTGAATGTATGAAGTCTGTGAGAGGGAGAGTATGAGTTTCAATTGTTTCTCTTCCTGAGAATTCCTACAAGGAGTGAAGTGAAAGTCCGTAAGGAGTGCGTCGATATGTTCTGAGTTTATCTTAGAAAGATAAGGAGAGATATATTTGATCTCATACTAGGGGAAGTGCAAGTATAGCACAAATCCATGCAAGGTGTGCATAGGCCAGGTCGAGTCTTATACTTTTCCAACCCAAGGGAGTGGTTGAAGAACTGTTGTCACAAGGAGTGCACAGAGTTCGAAGATATCAGATAATCAAAGATTATTTTGAAGGTCACAAGGAATGCGTGCAGGATTCCTCTGAATCCTTGAGTTTGGAACAAAGATCAAGCTCAGGAAGGATAAAGACTTTGAAGAGTTAGGAGAAAAGGCGGGGTCAAAGTTATCTTGCAAAAGTCAATATTAGGAGGAAAGACGCCAAGTTATTTGGCAAGGAATTGTCGAGAGTCTAAATGAACGGTGGACATTCTCGGAGGGAGAATCATAGATATCTGTGGACCGTTAGATCCATTGGAGTTGCAGGAAGGTTAAAGGCATTTTCAAGTTCAGGAGAGATAGAATCCATTGGATCAGGGTCAACAAGAGATGTTTATTGGTGATTGGAGTTTCAAAATTTAGGGAGTCGAGAGCGTGGAGGGAATGGCTACCTGGAAGTTACGAGTCGGGAAATTCCAACTTCATGAAACAATAATCTGGACCGTCAGATCATGGGAGGTTTAGGACTGTTGATCTATAGTAAAGAAGTCGCGAGTTTAGACTTCGAGAAAAGGGAGAAGAGTCACATCGCGAACTTGTGAGTCGTGAAATATCGATGCGCTTGGAGGTGAGGCCCCAGGGTTTGGATGGAGGTCATATGGTGGACACATAAGGGAGGAGCTAAGGACCATTAGCCCATTTCAGGGCTTCGGGAATTGGAGGAGTCGGGGTAACTCGCAGGAGGAATCCTGGAATCGTGAAATGCGAGGTCGTGAAACCTAAAGAGCCATTTTGGGTTAAGTCAGTGGTCACGCTGGTGGTCACGTGGAGTGGAGGTTCATGCCTAGTTCTTGTTCGCATAGGTGTAAATTCTAGAAGGACCTGTGGTTTTATATATATTGAAGGTTCTAGTGGGACCTAAAGAGCTATTTCAGCTCAGAGGAATACGAAGATTCATAGACCAGGAGGTCAACAAATCCCTATTGAGGTGGGGGTGTTGCATCATGTGGTATCAGAGCTTAAAATCATTGTTTTCTGTAAGAAAGAGAGGACATAAGGAAATTTTTGATTTGAATTCTATGTGGATAGATTGGAACAATGTTTCCAAGAAGACGTCATGAAGGACCGATGCCTGATCTAGATGTGGAAAGGGAAATGAGAAAACTTCGTGCTTGGTTAGATGTTATGGAGACAACACATAGACAAACACCTGATACTAGAGATATCAGTGAGGCTGAAAGCGAGAATGAAGGAGGACCCAAAGAAGAAGTTGTAGTAGAAGATGCTACAGAGGAACGTCTATTCAAAGCTGTTGCAGGGATAGGTGCTGGAGAAAAGATGGACATCCCGATGTATGAAGGAAACTTGGACGTTGAGGATATGCCAGATTGGTTTAGAGCTCTGGATAAATACTTTGACTATGAGGATATCGAAGAGGATAAGAAAGTAAAACATGTTGTCACTAGACTGAAAGGACATGCAACACTATGGTGGGATGAACTGCAAGCTAACAAGAATTGCAAAGGAAAACAAAGAATTAAAAGCTGGGATAGGATGGTAGCAAGGATGAAAGAAAAATTCATAGCCAAGGATTACCAAATTAATCTGTTTCAAAGAATGAAGAATTTGAGACAGAAAGGGATGATAGTGAAGGAATACACTGAAGAGTTTTATAGGTTAAACATTAGAGCAGGTCATCATGAGAGTGATGATGAAAAGGTCTCCAGATATATGAATGGCCTGAGATATGAGATTCATGACGAGATGCACATGGTGACAATCAGAAATGTAGAAGATGCTTATCAGATTGATCTGAAGGAAGAAGAGAAATTGGCCCGAAAGCAAGGTCAAAGGGACAGAGGTAGACGTCAGAGCAGAGGAAAAACAATTTCCCAGGACAAAGGACAGAAACCCAAGGATGAAGAAAAGAAGCCTCATAATCACCCAGAAAGAGGAGGAAGTTCACAGGGAAGACAATATGATGATAGGAACACTTTTCCTCGATCAAGAGGAAGAAGAAGAGGTAGAGGAGGTGAAGTAAAGTGTTTTGTTTGTGGAAATATTAGACACAAATCTTGGGAATGTCCCGATAGGAAAAAATATGGAGGAGGCAAAGATCACATTTCAGAAGCGCAGAGGCGAAATGTTGAGGCAGAAGATGCAGAAGGCGAAATATCCTTAATGATGAGGAAAATTCTCTTAAAGCCAAAAAAAGAGGTGGAGAATCCAGTCCAGGGGAACAATTTGTTTAGAAATACTTGCAAGACCAAATATAGGGTATGCAAGGTGATAGTGGAAAGTGGAAGAACAAATAATTTAATATCCACAAAAATGGTGGAGAAGCTAGAATTGGAGACAGTCGCACATCCAAGCCCATATAAAGTCTTGTGGTTGCAAAAAGGACATCAGGTAACAGTCACTAAACAATGTTTAGTTGAATTTAAGATAGGGGGTTACAAAGATGAGATCTTATCTGATGTAATTCCCATGGATGTCTTTCATATTTTGTTCGGAAGGCCTTGGAAATATGACATAAATGTTGTCCATGACAGAATAAAGAGCACCTATACCTTGGAAAAGAATGGTATAACGCATATGTTGCTACCAATTGAGGACAAGAAGGTGAAAGGAGAATAAATCAATACTATATTTCTCATGAGTGGGAAGGAACTTATGGATGAAGTCAAGAAATAAAAAAAAATGCAGTTTGTTGTGGTAAGAAAACCTAGAGTCATCTTGACCAGTACCTCAATAGATGATCTACTTGAGGAAATTCTGAAACTGCTGAAATTTTTTGCTGATATAGTCGTGGATGAATTAACTTGTTCGTTTCCACCCATTAGAAGTATAAGACATCACATTGACCTTATACTGGGAGCGAGTTTACCAAACAAAGAAACATACAGATTAACGCTGCAAGAGAATAAAGAGGTTAAGAAGCAAGTCCAAGATTTGATGGACAAAGGGTTGATTAGAGAAAACTTGAGTCCACCCACTGTACCAACAGAGTTAATTCCAAAGAAGGATGGTGGATGGAGAATTTGTACAGACTCGAGGGATATAAAAAAAATCACCATTAAGTATAGATTTCCTTTACCCAAGATGGATGACTTGATGGATTGCTTGAGTGGGGCAAAGTTTTTTTCAAAAAATGATTTGAAAAGTGGATATCATCATATTAGAATGAGGGAAGGTGATGAATGGAAGACAACATTCAAGACGAATGAAGGACTGTATGAATGTCTTGTCATGCCGTTTGGTTTGACGAATGCGCCAAGTACTTTTATGAGATTGATGAACGAAGTCTTGAAGGATTTAATTGTGAAGTTTGTAATTATGTATCTTGATGATATACTGATCTTCAGTAAGACTGAGGAAGAACATTTGAGACATTCAACTCTAGTGATGAGGAGGTTGCAACAAGAGAATTTGCTGATAAATATGAAGAACTCGTCTTTCATGAAGACAACACTCATTTATTTGGGTTTTTTGATCTCTTCGAATGAGTTGAAGATGGATCCTGAGAAGGTAAAAGCAATCAAAGAATGGCCATCACCAATGAATATCTATAAATTCAGAATCTTCCATGGATTAGCCAGTTTTTACAGGAAGTTCATGAGAAATTTTAGTGGAATTTGTGCATCAATGATGGACACAGTAAAGAAAAGACATAAATCTTTTCATTGGAAAGAGGAAGCGGAGAAAAGTTTCAAGTTGTTGAAAGAGAAGATAATTGAACAACCAGTTCTGGTTCTACCAGATTTCAGTAAAACATTTCAAGTGAGATGTGACGCAAGTGGATTTGTGATTGGAGTAGTCTTAAGTCAAGACAATAGACCAGTTGCATACTTCAGTGAGAAGATGAATGATTCCAAAGGAATTATTCCATGTATGGTAAAGAGTTTTATGCAGTGATACAAGCACTGAAGAAATGGAGGCACTACCTGGTTCCAAAAGAGTTCATTTTGTATAGCGATAATCAGGCCTTACAGTTTATAACCAGACATGAGAAACTGAACCAGAAACATGCAAAATGGGTTGAATTTATGCAAAACTTTAATTTTTTTTATAAATCACATTTCTGGGAATGCTAATAAGGTTGATGATGCGTTGAGCATAAAATGTTTGATTCTGCAGGAGTTTCGTGTGAAGACCTTAGGTTTTGATAGCCTTAAGGACATGTACGGAGATGATTTAGATTTCAAGGATGCTTACGAAGAATGTGAGAATCATGTTTTGAGAGACAAGAGCCAATGGATTGAATACTTGATTCAGGATGGACTGTTGTTTAAAGGAAATTAATTGTGCATCCTAAAGGGTTCTATGAGAGAAAACATTTTAAGGGAAAAACATAGTGGGGGATTGGCTAGACATTTCGACCATGATAAAACATTTGCGCAACTAAACAATTTGTATTATTGGCTAGGAATGAGGACATATGTCAAAAATTTTGTCAACAAATGTAGAATCTGCCAGCACACAAAGGGGAAAAGACAAAATACAGGGTTATATCAACCATTGCCAATACCAGAGAGGTCGTGGGACGCGGTAAGCATGGATTTTTTGTTAGGAATTCTGAGGACACAAAGAATTTGGGATTCCATATTCATGGTAGTCAACAGATTCTAAAAAATGGCACATTTCATTCCATGTCAGAAAACCAGTGATGCAACACACATTGCAAATATGTTTTTCAAGGAATTTGTTTGACTTCATGATTTACCCAAGAGTATTGTTTCAGACAGAGATACCAAATTTGTTGGTCATTTCTGGAGGACACTATGGAAGAAGCTGGGAACGAATATGTATTTTAGCTCAGCACACCACCCTCATATGGATGGACATACTGAGGTAGTAAATCGAAGTTTGGAGGACTTGTTGAGGAGTTTGGTAGATGAACATCATGGTCAGTGGGATCAGATTCTATTGCAAGTGGCATTTGCATATAATGACTCACCTAACAGGAGAAAAAAAAAAGACCATTCTAGATAATGTATGGAATGCAACCGAGAGGAGTATTTGAGTTGAGAGACTTATAGCAAAGTGAGTTCAGAAGTGCTGGAGCGGAGGATTTTGCAGCAGAGATGCAGGAGCTCCACAGTAAGATTAAAGAGCGGTTTCAGAGTTCCATTCATGAATACAAGCGTAGAGAAGATCAACACAGGAGATAATTTCAATTCTAAGTGGGAGATCTAGTATTATCACACCTCAGAAAAGAAAGGTTCCCTAGGGGAACATATAAAAAGTTGAAGATGAAAAATATAGGGCCATGTAAGATTTTATGGAAATTTGAAGCAAATGATTATGACATAGAATTGCTAGATGGTGTGGGAATATTTCCCATATTCAGCGTAGCAGACATGTATCCTTACAACAAATGAGGAAAGAGGAGCAGAGAACCAAGAGGAAATTCAATGGGTCAAACAAATGCTTGTAGCTGAAAAGTCACAGATGGAAAAGATCATTGATCATAGAGTTAGCAAGAAGACCCATAGGAAGACATATTTTGAATATTTGGTAAAATGGAAAGGGACACCCAATTGAAGATGCCAGTTGGGAAAGTGAAGTATATATCCAAAAACATGGACAGACGGTGCAGGAGCTCATGGAAAGGAGTCCATGAATTTTTCATCGAGAGGAGTATTATGCAGGAGCATCGCCAACAAAGCAAGCGCGAGTGGCGGACAACTGGATATACACCAATGCACATTTTGAAGATATTTTGAAATTCAAAGGATGGAACATTAATGTAATATCTGAAGAGATATAATTGCTCTTAATGTTTTGGGGATTGTAATGTAGATATTGAGTGTTCGCTCTAATCTGTTGATTGTAGGCAATTAATGTAATCAATGTAAAGTAGTGGTAATCTTTAATTTGATAAGATAGTTTAGAGTTGTAGGAGGGAAAACTTAAAAATACTCCCTCGTAGTTGTATTGTATTATCATTCATTCTCATTGCAATTAAGTTGTAGAGTAAGAGACCAAGAGAGCAAAGAAGAACATAGATTGTAGAAGTTGTATGAGTAGATAGTTGTTGCTATAGAAACCATGTACAGAGGCACTTGGACTAATATAAGAATCCTTTGAACCAATTTCATGGTGTTTTTATGGTTACTGTTTTCATCTATTGAATGGTATGTTTATAGTTTTCTTATATACTCTGTTATGCATTTGTTTCAACGTTGTGTATGCATATGATTTCATATTGAATGTATGAATTCTGTGAGAGGGACAGTATGAGATTCAATTGTTTCTCTTCCTAAGAATTCCTACAAGGAGTGCAGTGAAAGTCCACAAGGAGTGCGTCGACAGGTTCTGAGTTTATCTCATAAATATCAGGAGAGATATCATTGATATCAACCAGGGGAAGTGCAAGTATAGCATAGATCCGTGCAAGGTGTGCACAGGCCATGTCTAGTCTTAGAATTTTCCAACCCAAGGGAGTGGTTGAAGAACTGTTGTCGCAAGGAGTGCACAGATTTGAAAGATATCAAATAATCAGAGATTATCGTGAAGGTCGCAAGGAGTGTGTGTAGGATTCCTCAAAATCCTTGAGTTTGGAACAAAGATAAATCTTAGCAAGGATAGAGACTTCGAAGAGTTCATAGAAAAGGTAGGGTCAGAGTTATCTCATAGAAGTCAAGATCAAGAGGAAAGATGCCAATTCATTTGGCAAGGAATTGTCGAGAGCCTGAACAAATGGTGGAAATTCTCGGAGGGAGAATCACAGATATCCATGGACCATTAGATCCTGTTGGCACACAAGGGCATACCCAGGGTTCAACACTTCAACAACGCACTAAAAAAACCCTAACTATCAGCTATTTCAACAACAAATGAGAAGTAGATGAAGTCTCACCCGAGGTAGAGGAAGAGGTGGTTGCATGACTCAAGTGTCTGCAACCTTAGCTGGGACACATATCTGTGATTACAACACTCTATCAAAGAACTTATCAGTTACCATTCATCATTAATTAAAATTTATTCACATCGCAGGATTAAACCCTTATTATAGAACAACACGGTATTCAACTAGATCTAACAAATTCAACCACTAAGCACATCAAAATAGATCAGATCTGGCATTCATTCTGTAGAATTCCTGTAGAAACCCTGATAGATCTAGAATTCTAGTTAAATTGAACACAAACAATTTGCTGATATTCAAGAGATGAGAGAAAGTTTTTGCTCCATAAATTAGAGAAATATATTAATAAAAAATGAATATACATGAGCAACCATCCTCAAAAAGAAGAGAGGAGGTGAATATATAGAATTTCCAACATAGAAATTCTAGTCAAAAAAAGCTAGAAATAGCTAAAATAGGTGTCATAAGCTAAGGGAGACCACATAGTTTGACCTAGAACACTAAAGATACATGTCACACACTCATTAATGTCCACAAGAGTTAATTTATGTGCATTATCCCACTTAATCTCACTTAACTGACAAGAGAAGCAGTTCCAACTCACTTAACTGACCCGAAATAGTAGTTACTAATAATAGTAACAACAAAAATCATTAATTAAGGAATAAATATCTCACTCAAAGAGGAGGTGTGCATTCCCCAATAATAGATGCATTTTTCATGGGGGAGTTGGAATAAATCAAGGATAAATCAAGAATAAATCAAGAAAAATCAAGAAAATCAAGAACCGAGAGTTGAGTCTTGATCTAAAATTAGCAGTTTTCCCTAAAATCTAGGGATGAGGCGCCCTTCTTCTCTATGTGGCCAAATTAGGTGAAATAAAGTGTAAATGAATGTATTAACCAAGATCTAAGAGTCTAATCTAGGTATAAACTAATGTAAGTTAGGATTATGCTCCAACACATTCATAATACTAAGCACTAAGATACTATTATCAGATGCATTTAACAAACATGACTAAGCTAGTTATAAATCCTATGAAGAACATAGCAACCATAATGCACAAAGAAACCATAACACAGGATATACGTGGTTCACCCCAGTATGGGGCTACGTCCACCAAATCTTCTTCTCTTCTATTATCTTATGTCAATATTCTTATATGCACAGAGCCTCAAAATCCTAGTTTGTATAGGACAAGAGATTTGCGCGCACCTCGTGAGATCCTCCTTCCCCAAGCTAGGTTACAGCACAGATCCTTACACAGTCTGCACATAAATCACTACAGATGAATTACACTTAGATCTGCAAGTTCTCGACACAACATGCACAAAGCATCATAACCATTCACACTTAGCTCACATTATACTTCACTAGTCCCCTACTTACATCACCTAGCTTTATATTTATACATTACAAAAATGGGCCTAAACATGGGTAAACCCATGGGATGACATACCATACTTGTTACATAAACCCTAATCCAAAAAATTCCCTAAAAAGGGGCCGATATCCTGTGATCTCTTCTTAGACTTGTGCTCTGCCTTCGACCATCCTATCGAAGTCCCAAAATGGTCAAACCTGACCAAGGATATCCAAAACTTGGTCAAGGGCCAATAGGCCCCCAACAATCACCTGTGACTCATTCCAAGTCACTCTGCTCTGGGTAACTCTGCCTCAAATGCCTCAAGCTACTTTGATCTATTGCTTCGCCAAGACCTCATACTCGACGAACTCCTGAATAACAACCTTGGTCATAGGCCCTTCCAAGCGTTGTTCGACTGTAGTGACTGTTTGTTCTAGTTATGCTCCTTGTCCTTCAATATCCTCAAAAAGTAGGCAGGTTGCATCCTAGATTGGATGGAGATTCTGAGTCACTTCCATGACTTTGCTCTGTATGGCATGGACATGTTGCCGATCCGTGCACTGTTCTTGGTATATTTTCATTCTCTCAACTACTGANACTGTTGTTGCTTACTTCTTTGCCTCTTGGATCTATGACTCTAGTGTCTTCATTTCAATGTCCTCGGTAAGGCGCTCATAATTCTGCACACTTCGACTGCTAAGTTGTTTACATTCCAAGGATAATGCCTTGATTCTATGGACTGCACTTCGATGGTTTTCTTGCTGGTCTTGCACTTCCTGTGGAGTGCTTGGTACTATTTGTAGCTCCAGTTCTACTACTCTCTTTTGAAGCTATTGAATGGATTCAACGAGCTTCGCGACTTGATTCCACACTAGGTCTTCCTCCATCTGTTCCAAACATGTCAGAGAGGGAAGTGCTCTGTTGACTAATTCTTTAACTCTGACCTGCTCCGCGAGCAACTATTCTTTCTCCTGCTGGATCTGCGCTCTATCCTCTATGAAATTGGTTTGGAGGTCATCCTTCTCCTGTTGCGCAACTCAACATTTCTCTATGACTACTTCTTGTGCTTGCTTCAGGACCACTCTGTCCTGTTCTTTTTCTTCTTGGACACGACGAAGGTGAGCTTCGGTCGCATCTGCTATTCTGTGGAGTTGGGCAGTATCATCTCCCAACTTTGTCTCTTCTGATGGTAGAGGCACAGTGGACACTGCGTGACTGGAATGAAGGGATTGTTGTACCCCTCTTAGCTATGCTTCAATCCTTTCATACATGGTTTCCTATTTTTCTTCATTGCACTGTAAAATATCTTCAGAGGTATCTGAGATAGCAACGATGATTAGGTCGATGTCATCCACCATGAGTATAGTCTCCATCTTGGGCTTGCTAGCTTTGGACTTCTTCCGCGAAGATATTTTTGTAGGGGAAAACTTTATTTTATTAGATGTCTCTGTGTCATCAGAGCATTCTGTGGCGATGTTACTTCGCCTTGATTCTGCATATCTTATTCCCCATATTTTTCTACTTTGTCACATCTCCTTCCAAATCTGAAGTAGTCTCTTCTGATGCGCTGTTCAACTCTTGTACCTCTTCTTTCTTCTTCCTTCTGCTACTATTGGGTGCATCGTACTCTTCATGAGTAACCATCAGACTTCCGCTTAGGTCAGGGTCAGACAATTTAGCCTGGTCCACTGGTATAAGGAACTTTGTGGGCCATTCCTTAGTGATTTCATCCATGTCCTCCTTTGTAATCTTGTAGTATGATTGGAGTTCTTCTTTACTTTCATCTGTGCGTGCAATGATATAAATAAAATTCCTATCTGCGTGGAACTTTACGAATGGCCTGAACCTATGAAGGGTGTTCGACATCATATGAGGGAAAGACTCAATAGCCCTCTTCAAATGCAGGTAGTAGGTGTGGAACACCGCGTTGGACTACCATTGTTTCCCCATATCCCTTGAGTACCAGAGTGTGGTGAACTTCACAGCTAATGGTTCAGACGGCTCAATTTCTGGGAAGATCGCACCTTCCGACATCTCCCAAGTAATGAACATGATGAGGATCAACAACCAACTAAAATGAAACTCATAGCCATGATCCTGAGCTTCACAGTAGTCCTATTCCAACTGGTTAAATAGGTAGCTCTCCCAATTAATTTGTAGTCCTTCCATGCATTTTCCGGCGAGGTCAACGAAAAACTCCGTGACCTGCGTGGGTCTATTCTTCCAGACTAGCTTATCAGAAATCAAATGGAAAGTGAGGTGCACTGCACCATTTTGGATGGAGGCTACCTTGTAGCCTCACTTCCCCTTCTCCACATTGCCATAGGTATCTTTAATATTTTGCATCAGGGCACGATCTGCAACCTTCCCTGGGAAAAAGTCTTGTGGGTCCTGTCCTTGCATGCTTAATCCAATGATCATATGGATTAGTGCCGGATCAACGGTGATGTGTTTGTCTAGCCACATATAACCTCCATGGAAGCACAAAAATAGGAGTTTAACACATGCGTTAACCTCCTGGTGCCTTCCAAAATGTGGTATCTTCATCACATTTAAGATAGTGGACCTCATGATGTCCATAGTCCATGGCTGGGGGATGATCTTCGGCTTCTTCCCCTTCGTCTTGGTCAAATAATTGTGAGGTGCGAGCATGCCATAGCTCTTACGGTCTCCTAAGTTATAGTCGCTAGTATTCAAGGTTAGGATACCTTCGAGCTGTGGTCTAACTGCGTGTATACCCTTCGAGAGGTATGTAGTAATCAGGGTGTAGTCGAAGTCCCTCGGGACACTGTCATGACTCACCACACCGGCCAAGGGTGGGATGTAGTCAGGAAGGATGGATGGGATTAGCTTCGCATTTGCCAAGTCATCATGATACTTGGTGCATTTCTCGGTTGCAGCTTGGGATGGTCCAGATCCATGAGAAGTCAGCGGGGAGGCTTGCACTCCTCTTGTTGATGAAGACTGACCTCCTAAGAACATCACCTTCTCAGCCATAAGGTCAATTAGAAATTCTTCGACGGAATTTTCTACTGCACTAATGTCGTCCGACATGCAAGCTCGAGATCAGGTATCTCAGGTTGGTGATCAAACACTCACGGTAATAGAAGCGGTGGTAAAGTCTCAATAAACACAGTGTGGTAACAGTTAGCTCTTTATGGGCTTGAATAATCACTGTTTGCAAAAGTGTTCTTGGTGCAATGTTCGATGGGATAAATAGACAACGTTGTAACAAATTCTTCCAATGGGTCAAAAAACCTTAATCAATGCAATTTCATCTGTTATGGCGCGGTCCCAACAGTCCAATGGCGAGCTTTCGGGCCATAACTGCTTTCCTAACTGTTCGGGAGTGTCGATCGAATGGTCGTAATGCCTCCAATGGTCATATTGCTTCGTCATGGAGAAGTGCCAATCTATGTTGTATTGATATTCCAGCGAACTTCTAGTTTTGGAAACCTTCCTTCTGCAAAGTTCTTTCTGAATCTTCTTGCAATTTTTCTAACTTTGCTTTCTTCTTGCTGAGTCTTCTCGCCTTCTTTCCTATAATTTGAGTTATTGGGTTTCTCTTTCCATTTTGATTCCTATTTTCTCTTGGTATAGTAACTTCACACTGTTTAAGATATTTCGTAGGGTTCAAGGGTGATACTTCTTCTCTGTCTGGGGTAGGTGCTCTACTCTCCTGTATGGACAAGTTTTTCAAGTTTGTCTGTGTTCTGTCATCTTTGACATCCAAGTCTCTGATCCTTAGTAGCTTTGAATTGTTTTCCTGTTCCTTTATCAAGTGCACTATTCTCTGAGTCATGAAATCCTTTAACTCTTTCTTTTTATGTTCTAGAGCTTCCTCTTCTTGTTTTCTTCGGATCTGATTTTTCTCAATCCAGGTTTTTCCTAGCAACATAGAAAATGGGGCGTTGTCCTCAACAAATTTAATGACCTCAAATTCTTCTTCTGTTGAAGTGCCATGAGCACTTATATGTATTTGGTTAAGTCTTCCATAGGGGGTTATTATCTTTCCTCTAAATAATCCTATTCCACCCAATGAAGGAGTCATAACTGGCTTTCCCAAGGTTTCCCAAGTTTTTTCTGTCATAATATTCACGTGTGTTTCCTCGTCTAGAACACAGTCTATGTCGAAGTCTCCTATTCTTGTTTCTATGCATTTTTTCTGTTTTAATATCTCTGATAGATTGACGTCTTTGTGATCATTTAGGGTTTCTTTCATCTGTAATATTACAGTCTCTGAGTCTTTCTGGGATTCTGCCATAGTATTAGTCTCTTGGCCTTTCTCATGGTTTTCTTGTCTCATATTCATGTTTTCAATTTTACCAATAATTCTAGGGAAATCAAAAACTTCATGGTCCATATCTTTACAACAAAGACAACTAGGTCTTCTACCAGGGAATTTCTTAGCAAGGTGTCCCAACCTTCTGCAACTGTAACAAAGGGTTAATCCTCTCTTTCTTTTAAATGATCCCCAACCTTTCCTGTACTGTGTACTAGGGTCATAGTAACTAACCTACAAAAAAATGTTTCTAGGATCCTGCATCCATTTGTTAGTCCCAACATTTTTTATATGCATACGAATAACATATCTTTCACTATTTCTATCAGATCTACTCTATCAAATATTCTTTCTTCTAACTGTGCCCTAGTTTTTAGAATAGGACAAAATTTATCAAACATACCTAGATACATACTTTCGAAACAAAAAATTTCACTTATATTACCTTTCTCAGAGCAACAAGCTTTCATATATTACCTCTTTTAACAAAAACTTTCATTGATCTTAACTCTTTTCTTCAGATCCGATTCCTTTCTTAGCACAGAGCTTCACAAGTCAAGTAGAATACTACGCACTAGGGAAACATATCTATGCACAAATATTTATCTTTTCTTCACTCTTTTCTTTAGTTCCCAACAATAAAAGTTTCAAGTCTTGGCAACAGAACCATTTGTTGGCACATAGGGGCAGACCCAGGGTTCAACGCTTCAACAACGCACCAACAAAACCCTTACTACCATCCCTTTCAGAAACACCTATGAAGCATATGAAGTCTCACCCGAGGTAGAGGAAGGGGTGGTTGCAGGACTCAAGTGTCTGCAACCTTAGCTGGGACATAGATATGTGATTACAACACTCTATCAAAGCACTTATTGGTTACCATTCATCAGTAATTAACCTTTATTCACATCACAGGATCAAACTGTTAAGAACAAAATATCAATATAGCATAGAAAAACCTCAGAAAAAGTGCTCAACGCCTTGAAAAAGAGATAATTTCAGATAATAAGCCTCTTCAAGGGGGCAACCTCCTCTTACCCCACTTAAATGTTCAAGTACAAGATGAATCAAAATGAAAATGTCTCCTTGGTATATATAGGAGACTAGGAGGTATAATTACAACTAATGGCCTAAAGCCGACATAAATAAAATAACATTACTAATCTAATATGCCCCA
>SNQJ01S0051993.1:83619-98505 GCA_010110895.2 Picea sitchensis | reverse complement strand
TCCATGAGAGCTCCTCTCCTTTTATAAGTTGAAGAGGATAAGGTGAGGAGGTTAGGATGATCCCACTAAATCATGAAAGCGAGTAAGATCCACACTATTCGAATGCCACCTCACCATGGAAGTTTCTCCTTCTAGAACATTCGAGAAAGTGCTTGTTTTTCCCACGTGTAGGCATTCTCGCACCCTGCCTATAGAGCAACCTGCGAACCTCTCGCAACCCAGCTATGGTGCAACCTGCGAGAATCAGGCATTCTCACACCCTAGCCATAGTGCAGCTTGCGAACTTCCTTTTTTATATGGTTTTCAAAAAGGAAAATGCAACTTCTTTTCTCAGGAAAAGTTCTTCTCCCTTCTCTCTTCAGGAACTCAGGACATTGACCCCTCCGAAGGCAACAGATAGGTTTACATCATTAACAGTCATAGGGATGATGAAAATAATGTGTAACACCCTTGTAACCCCTGTTGTTACCCCTTCGATTGGTAGCGCATCATACAACACCTTTATACGGAACATCCTATATTTCCTGAATCCCGCTTTAGATAAATCGATTGGTCACCTAAATGTTATAGTGCCATTGAGAACAGCACTCGAGAAGATACTCTCTAGTAACTGGGTAGTCGGATAGTACGGCTAAGAGCACAATCTAGCCTCCTTAGTTGGTTCCCTAAGATATTGGGCCGAGTACTATTGTTGGACCCCACATGTATATCAGAGATCTATAACACAAGGAAAACCCTTGTCTGTAGAACCCTTGAATACCCAACCTTTGGGGACAGGAAAAAAAAAACTAGACAAGATCTATTATCGCGCAACTATGTCTCCTGCACTCGAGTTGCCAAATCACTACACATTTCTTCCTAATTAAGCATTTGGGCATTTCATCACTGCAGTATTCATACCTATCATGTTTTAGCAATTTTTTTTACCCCACCCACCCCTTTTTGGTTCCCTCATCATCATGGCCCATACCCGTAGCCAAGACTAGGAAACTCGCTTCAATACCTTGCAATCTAATTTCACAGAGACACGACAAGAAGTGAGAAAAATCAGTGCCAATATTTCCTCCATCGCCACCTCAATCGAGGAACTCAAACAAGACCTCAAACAAGACATTACTACCTAGCTTGAATCTGTCGCTATGATGATCTGCACCAAGCTACATATCCCTACAGATCCCCCTTTATCTGACCCACCTTTTCATATCGAAGATAAAACTTCCTCTCATTCCCATAAGTTTTGTCCCCATCACTTTCAGCGTGACCTAAGCCTTCCACGTGTGGATGTGACCAAATTTTATGGCTCGGATCCCACTGGCTTGGTAACTCAAATGGAACATTATTTCTCTTTGTACGAAATTACAGATGAGTTGGCCAAACTTTGGTATGGTGTTCTCCGTCTAGATCAAGAACGTTGGAAATGGTGGCAATGGAGAAAAACTTCCCGTCAAGGGTATATTGCTTGGACACACTTTGTGGAAGAGCTTTATGAACGATGTTGAGTCCCTGTTTTGAGATAGATAATGCCCTATCTTACCCTATATCTAATTCTTTTTTCCTCTGTTATAAACCTATACTGGACTATTCCCTCCCAAAACACATGCCTAATAGCTATGTCATGTCCACAAGAGGTAATTGATGATTTAAAGCATGTTTGTTTAACTTTCTTAAATTAATTCGATTGAAAGTGTTTTATTTTGTATAGTCCTAATGGTTTGATTTATGAGAAGTTTATCTGACACTATTAGGCACTGTGCAATCTAGTACCAAATCCATTATGGTACCCAAGACAATTTTGATCTGGTACCAACTCCATTCCAGTACCAAGACATGCGTTATTCTGGTACTACCTACTCTGTTCTATTCTGGTACTAGACTCGCGACTATGTGCAATCCAGTACCAAAACCTCTGTTTCCAGAATGCGCCAGTTGGACCAGAATGATGGTGATGGTTTTGAGAAGACAGCTGGATAGAAGCACCCAAGTCAGTTTTCCAATTGCAAGAGACGCCATCGCTCATGCACTTCGTGTCATGAGGATGGAGTCGATTCCTAAAAATTCGATGTAAATCTTAATCGTGAAATCTCTCAAACGGTTTAATGCTTATCCATAGATATTGATAGTATCATCCTACCTTATATAGGGAATGTTGTATAGATGATAGCTAGTGATAATTGTAAGTTTTAAACCTGTGAAGTAAAGCAATACAGAAATTAATCAATGGCTCATACACAGAGTACACAGAGATTTTATACCGGAAACCCTCAACCGGGAAAACCTTTCTTATTTTCATTATCTTGAATTTCACCATTTTCCATACAATATATACAATGTTTTTAGGTATTCTGTAGATACCAAAACCCTAATCCCTTAATATGGGATTAATTTACAAATCCGCTAAAAATAGCACAATCCGCTAAAAATAGCAAAAAACTGCCCAAAAAAAAAAATCGGAGCGTTGCGCGTAACCAGGGAGGGGCATAGATGCTGGCATAAGTTGTCATATCTGACGCACCCACACACGCACACATGCAAATAATATAACACATACCCAACAATAATAGAAAATGTAAAAAGTATATTGTCAAAACCAGACGATACTTATCATTGTCATGTATGAAGTAAAAGACTGTTGATCCAATTTACCAGTTGAATGAATACAGAAGATCTTTTATGTCAATTCTTGGATGTGAGTGAAAATTTTTAGTCTGATATTTTCTTAAGAGGTTCCTTGTTGGTTCGTCAAGGGCCCACTGCCCCAACTAAAGTAAACCTCCTTGTATATGTTTTGTGTGTTTGTGTGGATATTTTACAGCAGTGTGTGTGTGATTGGTCTTTACTTCATTTTCAGAATTGAGCATTGAGTTAATCATTTTGGATTGGTGTGAATAAGCAGGTGTTAGATCAAATAGATTCTTAGATGTTGAAGGTAGCTATTTCATGATATGAAGTGTGGAATTAATATTTTGAGTTTATGATTGTAGTAGATCTAGTATTTCAAGGGACCAGAAGACTTTATATTTCATCTTCATGCTCTGTAATAAAGTCTTTCAGTTATATTGAACACCCCTTGTGCTAGTTTGATTGAATTACATGAGGTTGAAGTTGGTTTTGGTTTTGAGAATGGTTGGAATTGATTGTTTTAATTGCTATAGGAGACAAGCTTCTTAAAGTTCATCTTTTCAATTCAAGAGCCTGAAATGAACAGACTTGTTTCTCTAGGACAACATCTCTTTGATTGACTATTTGTTTAAGTTTCATTATCAGTGTTCTCTTCTAGGCTCAAAGATATTTTGAAGTATTTAGAAATCTTAGAAACAGGGTTTTTATATTATTAATTATTTCTTATATGCAACAGACTTAGGTAGGTTACTTGTTCTCGGCACATATAGTGTAACGACTCTTTTGATTACGAATCCCGGATTGACATTTAAATGAGTATGAGATATACATTGAACATATTTACTCACCAACATTTTGGCGCCGTTGTCGGGGAGTTGTAAACGGTAACAGGTAGCATTTTTTAGTTTTTGATTGGTTTGACGGAAGGTAAGAACCTGCGCATCCACTTTGGTGGGGTTGCTCCAAGGTCAGGTTGTCCTCCTACCTTTAATTAGGAATCTTCATTTTTCATTCATTTCATTTTTTTATGAGTAGGTAAAGGGAGAATAGAGGTAGATTTATTGCTCCTAAAATCTCAAAAAAAACTAGAAAAGCAAACAACAAAGAAAACCCCCCCTTATACTAATTCATCGAAAATTTGTGCAGGAAAAATTCTCAGAGGAGAGAGCTCAAAGGCAGCAATTGAAACAACAGCAAAAGGCACTAGATCTGAAGCCATTGTTCAGATTAAATACATAAGACAGCAAGAAAGGGAGGAAGCATTGGTGACTCCATCCAGAGGAGAAACTGGAAAAGAAGCAGAGGTAGTAATAGAAGAGGTTGCATCTATTGTTGGAAGGCCACACAAAAACTTGGAACAGTTAGAGATACCAGGTAACCCAGTGGTGGAACCATCACTCAGTGGAGAAAATTCACCACCTCCCTACAGATTGCTTGGAAACATGGCAGAAGAAGAGGGAAACATATCCAATGAAACAAATACATTTGGATTCCCCATATTGGATATTGCTAAAGACGTTTCTATGAAGAGCATTCCATTATCTTCACTTCCTCATTTCTGAGGTATGTCGACAGAAGACCCTGACTCGTTTTTATTTGAATTTGACATATTGTGTAGGAGCTATAACTACATAGATAATGCTCAAAAATTAAAACTTTTCCCAGCTACACTAAAAGATTTGGCACTGCGGTGGTTCATGAGCTTAGGGGAACACACAATTTTGTCTTGGGATGCTATGAAGGATACCTTCCTCCATAAATACCAATATTACTACAGACCTAGGGACGCTAGGAATGATATATTCAAAATGCAGCAATCTGAAGAAGAAAGCTTAGAAGACTACCTAGAAAGGTTCTTATACAATTACCAAAATACTAAGAAGTTTTCCTTAGATACAGCTACAGTTAGGACTGTCTTTCTAAAGGGTGTGAGGGATGATTGCATTGAAGTGTTAAACCTCGTGAGTTCTGGGGACGTATACCAAAATCCATTTGTAGACATAGTAGAGTATTGTAAAAGATACTCTCGCAGTCAAGCTAAAATGGGGAAAAGTATAAGGGACCCTACCAACAGAATTGTTAAAACCACATCCAGAGGTGTCATGAGGATTGAACTAGGAAATCTATTGGAAAAATTTAAAACAGGTATCCTAAACACCATCGTTTCCCAACTAGATACCATGAAAATTAAAAGAAAACAAGAGGAAGAAAATGTTGCGTTAGCAATTTTCTGTCATCAGTTTAGGAGGAAACACCCTGAAAAGGACTACCCCCTCAATGTTATTGAAATCTGTGGTCTTTGTACAGAGGACCATCCTACTAACGAATTCCCTTCTCTTCCCAGACTCAAGGCCATGTTCAAGGGAGGAGGATAACCTGAGACATCCTACCCCCCTAGGAGACCATGGAGACAACAAAACCCCAACATGTTGCCAACCCAATTACACAATACCCCCAACAGCAATGGGTACCCCCCATGTCTTATCCTCAGTGGTTGACACAAACCCAACCTTGGCAACAAGGGTGGAGAGGACCTGTATATGGAAATGTCCCCTTTCAACCAACAAACTTTCCCACCTATCCACAATATCCTTCGAATATTTCACAATTGCTCCCAGAATTTAACTCCCCTTCTCTTCTTCCACCCCCACAACCACAAAAACAACTTGTACTACCCATGAATCCAAATATGTAGCAACCAATGCAAGATGCACCCATCCAAAACCCTCCTCTACCTACTCCTATTCCTGCCAACCTATCCCTAACCCAAATAACAGACCGACACAACCTACACAAAATGTTGAAGTACAAACCTTTCCTACATATGGAATAACTCCAACTCCGTTTAATGGAATTGAATTAAGAACANCTTATCCTCAGTGGTTGACACAAACCCAACCTTGGTAACAGAGGTGGAGAGGACCTATATATGGGAATGTCCCCTTCCAACCAAAACATGTTCCCACCTATCCACAATATCCTTCGAATATTTCACAGTTGCTCCCAGGATTTAACCCCCCTGCGCTTCTTCAACCCCCACAATTACAACAACAACTTGCACTACCCATGAATCCAAATATGCAGCAACCAATGCGAGCTGCACCCATCCAAAACCCTCCTCGGCCTACCCCTATTCCTGCACAACCTATCCCTAACCCAAATAATAGTCTAACACAACCTATACAAAATGTTGAAGTACAAACCTTTCCTACATATGTAATAACACTAGATCAGGAAGGATTGTAAACAAAAGAAATCCCACTATGGTCATCCAAGAAGAACAAGTGCATAATCACACAAACCAAGAAGAACAAATAGATGTCCAAACAGTTCAAAGAGAAGAACAGACGACTAATCCATTGAATGAAGAAAGAAACACTCCAGTACCACAAGAAATTCCTTCTCCCAACTCCCTTGCAGCAGAATCACCCCATAAAATGAATCCCCCTTACCCAGAAAGGTTGCTCGTAAAGAAAACTAAGGAACCTCTAGAACATAATATAGAGACTGAACTATGGAACATATGTGTAAACATCCCACTACTACGGGCCATTAAAGACATACCTATCTATGCTAAAATTGTAAGGGACCTTTTCATTAAAAATCCAGGGAGAAAGAGGAAGGAACCTCCTATCATAGGGGTGGTAGGGTAGTTATCTGAATTTATAACAGAAATGCCTTCCAAGTATAGTGATCCAGGGAACCCTGTGGTAACCATAGAAATCAATGGTGTTGCCTTACCTAACACATATATTGATTTAGGGGCAGCAATAAATTTGATGTCAGAAAACACTATGAAAACACTACAACTAGATCACTTAAGACCTACACAAAATTTTCTAGAGCTTGCAGATAAATCAGTGATCACCCCAGCAGGAAGTTTAGATGATATAACAGTGACATTTGCCTCTTGGGAATACCCTATGGATTTCTTGGTAATCCATCCCAAATCCCCCAAACCAGGACACCCAGTGGTACTTGGTCGACCCTGGTTGGCCACTATTGATGCATTCCTCAGTTGTCGATCTGGAAAAATGACAATTTCCAATGGAACTCAAAGTCAGAAACTTATCATTTTTCCCCCCGCCCAACCAACCAATAAAGTTCCTCTCTGGTTGGAGAATCCCTATGGGGAGGAGGAATGTACTCATCCCTTGTTGACACTTGAACAAATAAAAGGAGTACAAGAGAACTTTGAAGAACAAATCCTAAGTCTATTCTTGGTTGCTTCAGCATGCATTGACTATCCCCAATCTTTCCCTAACTACACACACATCTTTAGCCCTAAATTTCAAGAAATTTGGCACCCTTCCACTTCTACAATAGCCACTCTTTCACAAATAGAGGAAGGGAAGGAATCAGTTGTCCAAGCTGTTGAAATCAGTCCTGGAAAGTCCTTATATATCAATGTTATCCTAGTAACGGATCAGCAACAAAAGTTGATACAAATGATTCAAGGGCAATCTGATGCGTTTGCATGGGATTACTCTGACATGAAAGAGATCCACCCAGATACTTGCATGCATCATATTTACACTAACGATCATATCAGACCTGTCAAGCAACCCCAAAGAATAATGAACCCAACCTTGAAAGATATAGTAAAGGAAGAATTCCAAAAACTCCTACAAGCCAATTTCATTTACCCTATATCAGATAGAAAATGGGTCTCCCCATTAGTTATTGTACCAAAGAAAAATGAGAAATGGAGGATTTGTGTGGACTTTCGAGAATTAAACAAGGCCACCTATAGGAACTTCTTCCATTTACCTTTCATAGATCAGGTCTTAGACACTTTATCTGGGAAGAGGTGTTTTTCTTTCCTGGATGGGTTTAGTGGTTACAACCAAATACAAATTTCACCAGAAGACCAGGATAAGACCACATTCACTTGTCCTTAGGGAACCTATGCCTATAGGGTTCTCCCCTTTGGGTTATGTAATGCCCCTGCTACCTTTCAGAGGGTTGTCTTGGCTATTTTATTCGATTTGACCAATGATTGTGTGGAAGTCTACATGGATGATTTCACGGTATATGGGGATGATTTCCAACAGGCATTGGATAATTTGAAGAAGATATTGGTTAGATGTAAACAGACCAACCTCTCACTCAGTCACAAAAAATCGAGAATGTTGCTTACCGAAGGAATTGTTCTAGGCCACCACATCTCCGGTACAGGAATAAGAGTGGACCTTGCCAAAATCGACATTATTTCCCAAATTAAGATCCGTAGCTCACAAAAAGAAATCAGAAGTTTCTTAGTGCATGCCGGCTACTATAAGAGGTTTATTCAAAATTTTACAAACCTAGTTGCCCCCCTTTTCAAAATGATAATGAAAGATATTGAATTCTGTTGGGATGAGCAATGCCAAATCTCCTTTGAAATCTTAAAAACAAAACTTTCAAGTGCCCCTGCTTTGAGAGGTCCAAACTAGTCTCTTCCTTTCCATATCTGCACAGATGCCTCAGATACCGCTTTGGGAGCTATATTAGGACAAAGGGAAGGGCAGATTCCTTATGCTATATACTTTGTTAGTAAGAACCTCTCACCTGCTGAAGCAAACTATATCGTCACAGAAAAATAATTGTTATCAGTAGTACATGCCATCAACAAGTTTAGACACTATATAATAGGATACGAAGTTTTTGTGCACACTGACCACTCAGCTATCAGATTTCTAATGAATAAACCTGTTACAAATGCTAGAGTAACTAGATGGTTGTTGTTACTACAAGAATTCAATATCACTATCATAGATAGGCCTGTAAGAGACAACTTGGTTGTTGATTTCTTGTCTAGGCTTATCCATACAGGTGATAGTACTCCAGTAGATGATGATTTTCTGGATGAGAATTTATTTTCCATTTCTACTTTCACCCCTTGGTATTTAGATGTAGCCAACTATTTGGTAACTGGAAAGCTACCTCAAGGTATAACATCCAGAGAAAAACAGATAATTATTCAACTAAGTGCCAATTATATGTGGCATGAGGATACCCTATACCAAACGGGACCTGATTTGGTAATCATAAGATGTGTTCGGGAAGATGAAATGCAAGATATCTTCATAGCTTGCCATGATGGCCCATGTGGAGGCCACTTTGCTGACAAAAGGACAGCTTACAAAATCCTACAGTCTGGCTATTATTGGCCAACCATATTCGAAGATGCAAAGAAATATGTGGCCAGCTGCGATGATTTCCAAAGAATGGCAAAACCTACAGCAGTTGACGAAATGCCACTCCAAGCCCAAGTAGTAATCAAACCCTTTGAAAAATGGGCCTTAGATTTTGTAAGACCTATCAATCTCATGTCCCGCGGAAAAAAGTACATATTAGTTTGCACAGACTATGTAACAAAATGGGTAGAAGCCAAGGCTCTGTATTTAGCCAATGAACAATATGTTGTAGACTTTCTCTTTGAGGAAATTTTCACTCATTTCGGGGTACCTCGGGAAATAGTCACTGACCAAAGGACACAATTCACCTCAAATTTGGTCAAGGCTCTTACCGAACAATACAATATCAAACACATAAATTCTTCGCCCTATCACCCCCAAACCAATGGCCAAGTGGAATCGACCAACAAAGTGATAGAGGCCATCCTCACTAAGATTGTTCAGCTGCATCACAAAGACTGGACTGATAGGTTGCTTGAGGCCTTGTGGGCCTACAGGACAGCCTGGAGAAATACAACAGGCCATACACCTTATGATTTAGTGTATGGGAAGTAGGTACTACTGCCCATAGAGTTTCAGGTGAAGACCTTTAGAACTGCCATGCAATTAGGAATGGACCTGAACGAAGCTCAAAAATAGAGGCTATTATAATTGAATGAGCTTGATGAGATAAGACAAGATGCTCTACAAAGAACCACCCTGATATAAGAGCAAAGGACCAAATGGCACGACAAGTACATTAAAAAGAAGTCCTTCTAGCCAGGTGATTGGGCCCTCCTATATGATAGCAGATTCAAAAAATTTAAAGGTAAATTGTATACCAGATGGATGGGGCCCTATGATGTTGATACAGTCTATGACAATGGTGCATTAAGGATAAATACCATTGATGAAAATCAGACTTCCCTTGTTGTAAATGGGCATCGACTGAAGGCTTATCACAAACCTCTGTCAAAGGAGGATTTTGTCAAAAATGTTCTTCAGACTTCCGAAATGCAACTGGTAAGCAAGAGGGT
This sequence comes from Picea sitchensis, assembly GCA_010110895.2. Lineage (NCBI taxonomy): Eukaryota > Viridiplantae > Streptophyta > Pinopsida > Pinales > Pinaceae > Picea > Picea sitchensis. Next base: position 88,691 of record SNQJ01S0051993.1, on the reverse strand, counting down.
TTCTCCTCCTACTGACCTACCATAGTAAGTTCAAATTGTATAAATTCATTTTTTGTACATAGTTGTGTCATGAGATGAATTTTTTCTTTATTTTTGGTGTAACTAACAAAGGCAAAAAAAAAATGGTGGTGTTCCCATGTAGATAAACAAATAAGGAGGACAGTTACCAGAGAGAGTCTTCTTTAAGTTTTTCAGACTCTTTAAAATTGAAAATATCGGCGATCAGGAACTGGCCCAGGCTCGATAAAAATCCACGGGATAGTATAGAGAGTATTCTTTAAGTTTTTCAAACTCTTTAAAATTGAAAATACCGACGAGCAGGAACTGGCCCGGGCTCGATAAAAATCCACAGGACAGTATAGAGAGTTTCCTTTAAGTTTTTCAGACTCTGTAAAATTTAAAATACAGGCGAGCATTAACTAATATGGGCTCGATAAAAATCCACAGAAAAGTAGTAGTTAGGATTATTATTGTTATTGTAATAAAAGAGGAAATGTTAGCAAAAGTGTGGTCACCTTGGTTCCAGAAGAAAAGAAGTTATGTCATCTCAGTCACTGGTCATTACAGAATACCCTTTTGTTACAAATCTTTCTTGCATTATTCCTCTATAAACTTTGGCAACTACACGGTTTTTCAGTCGAATTTGATCACAGAACACCAGTTATTCCTACAAATCATTGTCACCAGAATTGGTGTCAAGATTTTTAAGCACCAGAAAAATGTTTATTTTTGTGCTTATCTCGCATCAATGATCACCTCTATGTTCATCCTATACCAAGGGCCACCCCTGTACCAAATCATCTCGTTGTGCCTATCCGGTATCAGATCTTATCCAGTATAAAAGAAGGGACCCTACATTATTCTGGTACTAATTACAAATTTTACACACAGGTGATCCAGCACTCAGGTAATCTGGTACTCAGGTGATCCCGTACCAACTACAAATTCTAAAAACAGGTGATCCGGTACTCAGATGATCCCGTACTAATTTCAACTCTATGCCCAGGCGATCCAGTACTTAGATGATCCGGTACTGGTAAGAATATGACAGGTAACTTTCATCATGTTTCCAAGTCATTTTCCAATTATTAGTGCTAGGACATACAAATTCGACACTTTTTTTGTGTTATTTAAAGAAATTAGACTAAATATGAATTTAGAACATCTAATTGCTCTTGGATCATGACATACCCCTGTTTTCTCATGAATCTCTGTAAAAATATTAGACCACACTTCCGTAAAGAGGAAGTGTCCTACGAAATATCAAGAGTGCAAGGTCATGATGTATTTTACCGGATCAAACTCATACTCCCTTTATCTATCCAGTAAATAAACCCCATAAACTTATGATTCATTGTCGTACTATATGAAATGACATGAACCACGAATCATATCATATCGAGTAATGATCCCAGCCGATTTCATATACACGAGTCCTGATCATAACGACCACATCCTTCCGTGAATATCGTCTGATACCAAGCTTCCCACGAATCCATAAACTATTAGTAGATCCGACCTACCTCACCATCTCATCATGAGTATCGATGTGACCATTGCAATCTACACTTCCATTCATAAACACTCTTTTGGATGGATCTGCCATCCAGATGAGCGTTATTTACCATTTTTGTCACACCATCTACAGACACCCTATGCCTTTGTATCCCTTGCATATTTTTCCCATCTGATACTATATCATAGCCTACATTATCTGGTACTCAACCCTCGACCATTTGTCTGTTCTTTATCCACCCGAGAGAATTGTTTAAGCTAGCATGGGGGTCGACAGGCATGAGCCCATATTTCAAATATACAAAGAAACAAAAGAATATCAGGCTTGTAAGAAAAAATATGAACAAGCAGGGTGGGTGCCATTCTTGGAGAAATTTAAAGGTCATCATGAGGGAATTTCTCTTGTCTTTGCACAGACATATGATGGAGAAAATGTGTAGTTTGGGGACGTGAAGTTAACAATTACAGAAGTCACTATAGCAGAAGATACGAGTCTCCCGATGGTTGGAGACAAATACTTCAAGAGAATGATCGTTGACAAAAAGCTCTGTCAAAAATTCCTCAAGCCAAAACATCATGACCCCGATTGGACCAAGGGCATCCCTCGAAGCTACATCAAAGAGGAATATTGGACGATGCTCATAAGTCTGCAGAAATTCCTTACCTGCGAAGGAAGGTATGTCGTGACCTTCATTTATCATTTAAATATTTTATCACATTTTGAGGGAGGACCACAGATTAATTTTCCCCACTTTTTATGGATGAGTTTAAAGAAAATGGAAAGAGGGGTGAGGTCAGTTTCCAAGAAACTTGAGACTAGCTTTCATCATCACGGTTTAATCAAACTTCTGGTTGTTCATGTTTTAAAAACACAAGGGGGTAGTTGGAAGCAGTTACTCCAACAGATTTTCACTCAAGAAAAATCCAAATCAGTCGGGACACAGGAGGCAGGGACACACAGTGAAGGCTCAAGCAGAAAGGCAAAGAAATATAGAAAAACGACATCAGGAGGTAAATAAGACATTGTTATTCCCAGCTCATCTTAGCCCATTGAGAAATCAGTGACAGAAAAAAAATTCGTAGGGGAACCTGCTATATCGAGAAATAAGACAGCCACTCAATTCCAGAGAGTAAGTCCTACCTCGGTTCAAAAGAGTAAAAGACGAAAAGAAGACTTAGAACCAGGTGGTCAATCGGATAGCGTTCCTAAAACAATTGTGGAAATGTCATCAGAACTAGCCATCCAAATAGAGAAGACCCTTGACTTCCATTTACAAAGCAAGAAAAAGCATGCACAAGCTAAAGCATCTAGCTCGGTCTTGTGCCCTAAAGACCAACGATCATAGAAAAAGAAATGAAAGAAGGAGAAGACAGATCAACAGGATATTTTACTAGAGCCAACTGTAAAACCCCCTCTGAAATCCTCTAAATAATTGAAAAGTATTTATGAAGTTACTCGGCCTTCCCAAAAATTAGTTGGTGAACTGAAGGAAACCGCTAAGGTGACAAGCAAAAATAAAAATAAACTAGAAGGGAAGGAGGCATAAGTTCTAGAGCCTACGCCTCAATCTTCTAGGATAGGAATACGTGTTTGCCAGCAGAATCAAACCCCAAAATTCACAACTCAAGGACGCAAAATAAAAGTCAAGTCAACACAGGACGAACAGGTGTCCAGGCCTACCCCTGTCAGTAAATCTAAGAAAAGGAAATTGTTTGAAGAAACTCCTACCCCTGTCAGCAAGTCTAAGAAAGTATCGTTGTCCATACGCTGGACCACCAGAAGTATGGCCAAATAGGAAAAAACTCCAAACATACCTTCTCCTCAAAGGGAATCCATGGATATTCCAAGTTCTCCAGAAAAAGAGAGTGGTTGGGGAGCTACCACAAGTGAAATAGAAGGATTGGTAACAATAAGTGAGACGGAAGGGTTGGTGACAGAGACTTTGAGGGATTTGAGGAAAGAAAAATAAGCTCGAGAAGTGATCACTCAGGAAGCACTCACACCGAGTCCAGGCAAGTCCCTGAGCAGACGAAAAATGATAATAAAGGATCTGAGGAGTCTGAGGAAAGAAAAAGAGGCTCGAGAAATGGTATCTAAGGAAGTACTCACACTAAGCCCATGCAATTCCCTAAATGAACAAACATTATTAATAGAAATTGAGAGATTGAAGCAAGAAGTTGAAGGATACAAAATACTGGACAGACATATCAAGGCAGAGAATGAAAAATTGAAAGAGCAGCATGTAGAGGTCTCTGGCAAAATTAACAAGGTCTTGCGATTGATCCATTACAATAGGGTGATCAAGAAGGAATTGAAGAGTGAAGCTTTTCGTGTTAACATCCTGCAATCTGAGGAATAACAGAGGAGGGTCCAATTGTGCAGAATGTTTTTGGGTATCATTTTTTGATAACATTGGATGAGGACATGCAACACCTTCAACATGGGGGAAATGTTGAGTCCCTATTTTGACATAGAAAATGACCTATCTTACCCTATATCTAAGCCTTTTTGCCTCTGATATAAACCTATACTAGACTATTCCCTCCCAAAACACATGCCTAATAGCTATGTCATGTCCACAAGAGGTAATTGATAATTTAAAGCATGTTTGTTTAACTTTCTTAAATTAATTCGATTGAAAGTGTTTTATTTTGTATAGTCCTAATGGTTTCATTTCTGAGCAATCTATCCAGCACTACCAGACACCATGCAATCCGGTACCAAATCCATTCTGGTACCCAAGACAGTGTTGATCTGGTACCAACTCCATTCTGATACCAAGACGTGTGTTATTCCGGTACTACCTGCTCTGTTCTATTCCAGTACTAGACTCGCGACTATGTGCAATCTGGTACCAGAACCTCTATTTCCAAAATGAGCCAGTTGGACCATAATGATGGTGAGTATTTCGAGAAGACAGTTGGATAGAAGCGCCCAAGTCAGTTTTCCAGTTGCAAGAGACTCCATCACTCATGCACTTTGTGTCATGAGAATGGAGTCGATTCGTAAAAATTCGATGTAAATCTTAATCGTGAAATATCTCAAACTGTTTAATGCTTATCCATAGATATTGATAGTAACAGCTTACCTTATATAGGGAATGTTGTATATATGATAGGTAGTGATAATAGCGAATGTAAAAAGTATATTTTCAAAACCAGATGATACTTATAATTGTCATGTATGAAGTAAAAGACTATTGACCCAATTTACTAGTTGAATTAATACATAATATCTTTTATGTCAATTCTTCGATGTGAGTGAAACGTTTTAGTCTGTTATTTTGTTAAGAGGTTTCTTATTGGTTCAGCAAGGGCCCACCGCCCCAACTAAGGCAAACCTCCTTGTATACGTTATGTGTGTTTGTGTGGATATTTTACAACAGTGTGTGTGTGATTGGTATTTACTTCATTTTCAGGATTGAGCATTGAGTTAATCATTTTGGATTGGTGTGAATAAGCAGGTGTTAGATCGAATAGACATTTCATTCTCAGATGTTGAAGGTATCTATTTCATGGTTTGAAGTGTGGAACTGATATTTTGAGTTTATGGCTGT
>SNQJ01S0051993.1:66816-83609 GCA_010110895.2 Picea sitchensis | reverse complement strand
GCCCTAGGGGGTCATGATTTTTTAGTGTAGAAGGTGGGTAAGGGGTTAAAATAAGTTGGAAAAGGTTGGGAGGGTTAGGTAAAGTCTAATCTTGCTCTTTTCCACCTTAGCATTCACCCAATAACTCTTTTTTACAAAATTTACAAAAATGACTTAGCCCGAGAACCCGGTTGACAACCTGAGGATAAAAAACCCTCGGTGAAAGGAACTCTTCCAATGAAAACATCCCAAGGTACCTGACCTAACTATGATCCATGCAAACTCATTACATTATCAACCCACGCAGGGGTGCGGAAATTTCGTTTACAAAATTTTGTGCTAGGGCATCAAATGCCCAAGTAAAACCATAACTGTCTTCAACAAATATGCATCTGGTGATGCATCATCATGGCACATGAGTTGACCACCGTTGCTAAATGGGCAGTCAACAGAGTGTAATATGGCTTTCCTCCTTCTCTTGTCACTGTGGCAGTCTTCTTGTCCTTCCTTTTAAAATTCTTGAAAGGTTTATGTGGGATATTGGAAGGTTTCTTTGTGGGATATTCTTGAACATGATTTCCCATGTTCGCAAGGTGAGTGGCTTGCACACAAACTTTGTCAAGACTAGTGGGATTAACCAAGAGAAAAGTATGACGAATATAATTGTGAAGTGCGCCAATATACTTCATTAAAGTTTAATAATAATCAGATTTATAATAATAGGGCAGAGATTTATAATGACCAAAGTAGCCAGATGGATGTTATAGCGAGTACAGGGGTATTTGAGAGGCATTGAAGGGTCCAGCTTGTATTGATCATCATATTCCATCATTATGAGCCATTATGCACAGGTTGGATTTGGTTTCATTGCATTCCGACGATTTCCATGATTTTGACTATTTTGAGCTATAAGTTAATTAAAATCACTGAAGAGGTCATTTTGGGCACATTACTTGGAGGAACCTCTAAGTGTAATAGCTCATTGGAATCTAGAGGAGCAACACTATAGGATGGGATGGCTAGAAGTGACTTTCAGTGGCCAGGGAAGTGACAAGGAGAGATAAGGATCTTTTTAGAGGTAAAAAGGTTAATTAATTAATTAAAGTGATTTAATTAATTAATTAATTATTAATAAAATGAAAGTCACTTTGGAGGGACAAGGTGATCCAAAAAGTATAAAAGGAAGGCAAGGGCCTCTACTCATGAATTCATGTCTTTCTATCTTTTGATATATGGCTTCTAGCTAGTAAGCCCAGCATTGGGGGTTTTGAGGGTTTTGACTTAACAAACCCTAGAGGATGATTCGGTGGTGAAAGATTCCACCTAAATTGTCCCAAGATTGGTCTCGGAGATGAAATACGCTCCCACACCATTCTAGTTCTAGATCTACTCGGTTGCAGGAGGGGTCCACATCAGTTACTTGTGTAGATAGAGAGAGGGTGCACCAGTTGGGGGTTTCCAGCAAGGGGGGCGCACCATTCTTGGAGAGAGATTCATTGCAGGTGATTGGCAGGGCTTTTGGAGATTTTATCACCTGGGTTCTTCTTGCAGGGTCTTCACCATCATTCCTAGTGCTTTCTGAGAGAGTTTTATGATACAGATGATTTGCTAGAGCATTGGGACGAATTGAAGAGAAGGAGGGCGTTTCTGAGATTCAGATTTAGTCAGTTTGGAGGGGTTACACTTCAGATCTGACCCTGAGACTTCACTTAGTGATTTGGAGTGTCTCGATCTATATTCTTGGGGAGTTTCAGAGCATTTGGAGGCCTCCTTCATTAGGGCCAAATTATCTAGGATTTCAGTCATCCAGTGCGGTGCACCATTCAGTGGAGGAGTTCAGATCTACAGGGTTTGAGAGGGATCTTGGATATTCGGTCACCTGGGTTGTTCTTGCCATCACCCGATCTATTGTTTGGCATATTTCTTGAGGTGATTGGACACCTTTGGCACTAGGGCCGAATTGTTGAGGGGCTTCAGCTATCCAGCAGGACGTGGCATTAGTCTTCATTTCTTATCCAGCCTTTGCAGGCTTATTTTGTATTGTTGGGAGCATTTTGTAGCAGCTCTATTATCTATCTTCTTGGCCATCTATTAAGCATTCTGGATCAGCATCTTCATTGTAGCAGGTTTCTCTATTTCACGAATAAAGTAGTTTGAGATGTTTTGGCTTGTCTATCATATTGCATATGGTTGAAGTATGTTCCATGGTTGTCTATTCTTGTTATTTGTTGCAAACACTCATATAACACATCAGTAAACCCTAAGGCCGAAATCAAGAGGCCATTCAGCAAGTAAACACATCTAAACAAGTAGGACATCGAAGTGTTTGACGAAATACCTCACTCAGAAAAAGTTTTAAAAAGACACCAAAACCATGATGATCCTTGCATAATGGCTTGGGATCATTACAGAGGGTTGTTGGCCCGTTAGTTATGGCATGAGTATTAAGGAGTTGTAGAGGGAGGAGTTCATGGGGTCAAACCTACAGGCCTCCCCCTTTTGGATTTGTTGTTATAACTATATACATATATAACCAAGTTTGTTCCGCCAGTTTTGGCGATGTTCCTATCCAAGGTTCTATTGATTAGAATGTGGCCGGATTTGGCGTGGTCCACCAGATTTGGCAGACCCACCAAATCATTTATTTATTTTCACATTTTGGATAGGGGTTTTCATTGGGAATTTTCCCACTACCACGTGGCAGCCTCCCATTCAGCCACGTCATCCACTACTATGTCAGCCTGCCATGTCAATGCCACGTCATGATACACATGCCACATCATCGTATGAATGCCATGTCACTACCAACTATCCATGCCACATCATCATGCCACGTCAGTACCACATCATTGTACGGACCGTACAAACTGCCACGTGGAAAAATCCTACTGGTCCACGGATCGGTCCAGAAGTGCCAAATCTAGGTTACACATGGCAGCCTCTGGTGCTGCCACATCACCATGTTGACATCATGTTAACGTTAGCATGACATGTGTCACCTCCTTGTCCTACCACATGTGTTGTACGGATGTTGACATCATCTATACAGATGTTGACTCATCCCCTTGCTGACTGGATGTAATATCCCTAGGCTGAACCCAATTGTAAATGTAAAATGCAAATGTACTTAAGTTGGTCAGTTGTTTGATATCATTTTTTGTATGCACCTTTCATGGCATAGTGCGCACATGCACTGCACACTAAAATGATGAAGTGTGCACATTCCAGGATACTGCATGCAACAACTTAAGTGCGCACGATTTTGAGGCCAGGGAGCCTTTGTGTATATGTTGTGTTTTATAGACTGGTGAGTCAGTTTGTGATGATTAGGCTGAAGAGCCTAGATGTTAAAGGCCAATGGGCCTATTTTTTTATATGTCTAATCATTAATATAAAATACATCATTATGCGTAGACAGACCACAATAAAAGAGTATGGGGGACTAAACTCCACTAGTTAGGGAAAGGGGGGGCTAAAATTTAAGGAAAAGGGGATATGCTAGGGAGCTTAAGCCAAAAAGGAATATTATATTAATATTTCTTAAAGTATAAAGTATGGATAATTATTTTATCCTAAGTTCTAAATATGGGGACAAGTAGGACAAAGTAGCTCATTCATACACTCATTGAGTTATCCTTCCTACATTCTTGTTACTGTACCTGAACTTGTATCCATAGCCATACTTGGTTGTGTACCTAGTTAGCTTGGGATATGGACTGAAGAAGCGGGTTCTCAAGCCCGTGGAATATTGAAGAGGCAAGTTGTCATGCTCGTGGGCTATTTCTCTCTGGGTGAGAGAATTGTTGGGAATTGTAGGCAAGTTTTCATGCTCGTGGCCATACATATAGTTTGGACTTAGTTCATTTCCCATCAATCCTTACATCATTCATCCATTCAATCATCCATTCCATGATCATTCACACACTCATTGAGCTATCCTTCCTACATTCTTGTTACTGTACCTGAACTTGTATCCATAGCCATACTTGTTTGTGTACCTGGTTAGCTTGGGAGATGGACTGAAGAAGCGGGTTCTCAAGCCCGTGGAATATTGAAGAGGCGAGTTGTCATGCTCGTGGGCTATTTCTCTCTCGGTGAGAGAATTGTTGGGAATTGATTTCCTGAAGGTGTTAAACTATAGCTATAGGGCTTTGAGACTTCCTATCTGGCCTGTTGTTGAAGCCCATAAAGGAAGTGGGGAAGCCGAAGGACTGTTGAGCAAATAAGGGGCACACTTCTTCGGGTGGGACATGCATGTGGGGAATGAGGGATTGTAGGTTGTTAGTTTGAGTTGGCACCTGTGACGAAGTCTTTCCTGTTGTCTATGATCCATTAGCCTAGTTAGGAATCCTTTTACCCAGGTGGATTTTAGTCCCATCTCAGGGGTGACCCATTGTTGAGACTGATGAGCAGTGTGGTCTAAGGCTGGGAGGTTCGTGAAAGGTATGTACGCAGTTGGTGATATTCTTACCAAGATAAGTGTCGATTGTGTGATAAATTACATACTGCGTAATTATTTATGTGTTTATTTTTATGGGTTTATCTTATGTGTGATTTATAACTGTGTTATATTTATGGGTATTCTTTGTATATGATGCATGTATATGTTTACTTTTATTTCATTATGAATATGTGCATTTACAGTATGTATTTGTCTGTTTATGTTTTATATAAAAAGTTCTGCAAGAATTTTCTATGTATATGTTTTAATTGCATGTAGTTCGAAAAATTTATGTGGCATAGCTCAATTGGATGATGGGTATGTTACAGTGTGTTGATCATAGAATGAAAGCATGTTCTAGAGTAGCATGTCCCAGCATGGGTGGTCGGGGATGTTACATTGGGCTAGGTTGACCAAACTTTGACCGTGAATATATTTTGATTCGTAACTTCATCTGACGATTCGTTTGCGTCATTAGAAAGCTTGTGACGTGGTCATCGTGATAATGTCATGTTCACTAAGTTTTGAGAAATTCAAAGTTTTTTCCTTTCTCTATCTACCGAGGTCATTTTGAGTGTCCTGAGTTGCTTCTACAAGTTCTGAGTTCTTCTTAGTCTTCTCTGGATCTTTTTTGGATCAGATAGGGTCATTGGGAGTATGGAGGGATTGTATTTAGTGTAAAATTATATAATGGAAAGGACTCCCATGGATACTATTCTATCATATATCAGAGAATGTCATTTCCAACATCAAAATTTAAACTTCTTCATTGTTTCAAAATTGAAATTCAACACTCTATTTCCAAAATTCCAGAATTTATATTTCAATTCAAGGTTGTTCATTTGCATCTAGAATTTGCATTGCACAGGAATAATTTCATAATCTTTTTCCCAATAACATTCAACAGTAATAACATAACTTGTGCACAACAGGGTCGAGGAGACACAATGCCACAATAATCACAATAAACACAACCAAAATTCAAGGAATGGACAGACTACAGTTCATGATATTAACACTAGTTCATTAAAAATCACTGTGTGGTTCCACGAAGTGGCCACAAAAGGGATCCTTGTGCATAACACAATTCTAAATTGTGACTTCAAATAACAATGCTTCCAAAATTCCCTTTCTTTCTGGTCCACAAAACTCATTCAACGCATATATAATTCATACAAAGAGGTATTCTTTTCATATGGAATTAAACACACAGCAGGTCATATCCTTTAAAAAAATCTTGTAATGTTGCTATCACCCCAAATATTCCCTCATTACATATTTTAAAACAAATGAGTGGGCTTATCATTCTTTCTAACTTCGCACAACACATAATTAATCAACCCGTGACCAAAAAAAAGAGCACGAACAATGCCTTTACTAAAATCTTAGTGGGTCATCTTCCACGATAATTTCCAATACACAGGGTTCAATACACAATAGTGAGGAGTAATGCGGTGAGGGGGACAAGCTCACCAAATTGAGGGTTTAGACAAAAAGAGCATGAGAAGTTTAATACTTCTACAAAACTTTACATTAATATTCATAGAGTTATTACAAGGACGTGGGCACAATGGGAATGAAAACCAACAACTTAAATGATAGGCTGAGTGTCCATATAACCCACATGTAAGGAGTAGTGATATGCTTAGGGAAGAAACCCAAAACAAGAAACCAAAGGCAAGGTAGGTCTGAGAGTTTCCCCAACTATATTCTTCCCCACAAGTAAAGCAAGAATTCCATATACAGTAAGAACATCCACACAGTTTTTCAATGTACATGGTTCAAATACAATGCCACAGAGACCAACATTTAACCACCAATCCATACATAGTCAAACTTTTCATATATCATAACTTTGGAAATGCATAGACAACGATCAAACTCAAGAGCCAAATGTTGACTTAATTAAAGAGCACAGTGAAATATTCATGGATGGAGCAACAAGAAACCCATACCTATGTAAAAATTACTCAGGAGAACAACCAAGCCTATATACCTCTTCCATGGTCGAACAAAGAAGAGAAACAACCACCAACAAGATAAATGCAAAAAGGCTAGGGTGGAAGGCTCAAGGAGGGTTAGAGCGATGTGCATTTACTGCACGTCCTATTTACATTCATCCATAGCGAGTATGAGCAAGATAACCATAAACCACATCAACCACTAACTCCAAATCAATTTAATGCAAGTCAAATATACCACCATTTCCCTAAGTCTCCAACTTAACAAATGCTCCAATCCTTGTTTAAAACTCAAATGTGACATATACCCAAACCTTTCTAGGGATACCATGTCCCAACCTTTAACTTCCAATCCCAACAATGTGTGCAGTCCTTGTAGCATGGAATCAAGGTAATCACCACACCATATATCACATACAACTTGAACATGGAGTTTAGATCTTTTATCAAAGTAAATGCATCATAATAACACTTGTGAGGGTTATATAAACACAACATCATTTATCCTTTAATCACACTGCTTGTTGGCCCTTGGTTATGGAAGTATGCGAAGATCAGGAAGAAAAGGGAGAATGTGAACTTCACGGAAGACACAGTGACTGTTACTGAGTCGAAGTGAGCAAAAGAGCAGAAAAGATGGAGAAAAGTAAGCCATTGGACGAGGAGATTAGAGATGACAGATAAGCAAGAAAGAAGAATCGTGGACAACTCAACAAGTGGAAAAATCCATCGTTGGATGCTTTGGAGCACTGCGCAAGAAGGAAGGAAAGACAGGCTGGTGAAGCCCTGAAAATAAGGGTCAAGTTGACCTATAGTTTTGGTATTTAGGGTTTTTGGACACCTAGGTTTCAGCCTAAGGATGTCGGTGAGCTATTGTAATGTATAAATAGAGGTCTAAAGGACCTGGGATGGGTTGGTGTTATGATTATTGTTGTTGTCTTTGTCGTTGTGTGATCAAGTGAGTAGTAGGGTGTGAGAAATAAGTGTTGAATATGAGAGCCTTCTGGTATTGTAAGATCTTCAGCTGGGTGCGAGGATCAAACCTGCAGCTGGGTGTGCAGGGAGGGGAGAGAAAGAGAGGAGAAGGAAGAAGATTTACTAGCTAAGAGCGCAGACAAAAACTGTATGTTTTACTTTAATATATTATAGCACAATTATGTGGGCGTAGCCCTAGAGAGAGGGTGAACCATGTATATATTGTGTTGTGTGTGATTGGTATTCTGTCTTTGTCATTAATATATTGTGATTTCATTATTGTTTTAGATCTGATAAGTAGATGTGCAGAGTAGATCCAAGCTGATAAGTGATATATGAATGTTGTGTTTTTCTTGTGTTAGATCCACTTGATATTCCCTTTGGTTGTAGACATCTCTGTCCTGCGACCCCCTCATAACTGCTTCGAGTGAGACTGCATCTGCTTCGCAGGTGTTTCCAAACAGGCTAGTAGTTAGGGCTTGTTGGTGCGCTCTTGGAGTTGAAACCTGGGTCTACCCCTGTGCCAAAAAATGGTTTCATTGTCGGGACCAGAATATTCTCGAGGGAATGTCAAAGTGGTTTCCATCGAAGACAGAGACTCAAAAATGGATAGAGGATCAAGAAAAGGACTTCATTGAAGCCCAGAATAAGAACCCTAATCTTAGTTCATAGGATTGGTTGGAGATATATATCTTTACTAATATACATGAAATTTTATTTGGGGGAATCCATCAGAAGTTGTATGAGTGGCTAGCTAGATTAGCAGATACCCAGTTCGAGATCCCATCTAGACCTCCTATGGTTTGGAAGTCGGATATGATCAAGAAGGTTAAAAGAGTTGATAACATCGTATCACGAGCAGTAGATCATTGGTTTGATAGAACCATTGGAGGTTACATCACAGATTTTGTTGTTGACGGAGTAGAATCATACAGCCAAGCCGAGAGATACTTCTTCAAGGGACCTAGAGGAAAATTTTTACAATTCCTGAAGTTGAGAATCAAGATGTTATTGTTACACGTCAAAATTACTCAACTAGATAAGTGTCTCATGTTCCTCTCAATTGTCATAAGTGTCACATCTTCCTTACAACTTTCACAAGTGTCACAAGTTGTTCACAAGTGTCGCAGACGTTGTTGAAGAATACTACCATAATGACGACACTAAGGAGGCACTTAAAACATCTCATACACTTGATTTGGAGAAGAGGAATTGATTAACTGAAGTCAAAGAACTCTTAACACCTGAGGAGAGATCTTGAACAAAGGTTCTGAGGGTGAGCGCTCCCCTACATCAGCCTTAGGAGCGTTGGCGCTCCCCTAAAAGGCCTCAGGGAGCGTTATAACTCTTGTCTGCCCCTCTGAAGGAGCGATATCCACCTTTAGAGCACTGGCGCTTCCCTCAAGCTTCCTAGGGAGCGCTACAGTGATTTGATGCTCCTTTTGAGGGAGTGTTGCCTAATCTGAGGTAGTAGTTGGCCCGTTGAGGAGAATAAGGGGAGGATCTTTCAAGTTTAGAAGGAAGTTGCATTCAAATTCTTGGTTCCATCAGAAGATCCCTGATCTAAGGAGGAAGTTCCTCAACTTGTTCTAAAGATAACTCAAGAGGTTAAGCTCCTCTTAACCTATATAAGCAAGCTCTATGATGGTGAAAAGGGGGAAGAATTGCTAGCATGAAACCTATGATCTCATAGGAAACACACAGTCAGCGAAAGGAGAGTGATCAGTGAAGTTGTTGCCATCCAGGTTGTGGATCTTTCGAGCAAGGGTTAGACGAAGGGGACTTGACGAAGCTGTCGCATTCGCATCTACAATTGCAAGTATTGTTGTCGTTATTCTCATTAATATGAAATGCTTGGCATGTTTCTTTCTAGTTTGTGTCTGATGTTACATGAACTTATCATTGATAGATAGATCTGTTTTCAAGCTAATATCAATCGAGTAGGAAGTGGTCGTATCTTGTTTGTCTACAGCACTCAGCGAGGAGCAAAGGATCGGAGCTCAACTCGGAGAGTGCAGGGACAAATGTCAATAAAGAGGTACTTTTGTTCTCCTTCCTTCTCATGTGTTAGTTTGTATAGATTTGAAAGGAAGTCAGTGTCCACGTTAAGCATTTCCTATCTTAGAGTTAAGGTCAAGCTCTTTGAGGAAATCTACCTGTTCGCGGGGAGATTTTCCTACAACAGTTATTGCATGAGAAGAACATCTTGAAGATACAGTAGATTGGTCGAATATAGAAAGGCTAATGTTCAAGCATTCAGACAGTGACAGCAACACAGAAGCTAGACATATGCGCAGTGGGAGAGTGTTCCGAGAAGTTCACCTTGCAAACTTGTTTAAGAAGAACTACGGGGAGAAGGGTTTCTATAGTGGATAAGAGGCAGAACTGACAGATGAAGAAAATTCAGAACCCGCTAGGGAAGAGGAAGGAAAAGATAAAGAGCTTCATCCGGGAGAACCTGAAACCTCAAAAACTGCGTAGACCATCAAAGTAAGTATTGTTATCCCTCCTGTTGATTCAGAAGTATTAAGAAACCAGAGTAATCCTAGTCACCAGAGCATCCAGAGCACTGTCAATAGTAGTCCACCACATATTTAGTCAGGAACCCTAGGAAGATCTATGGCAGATGAGATGAGGCTTCCTATCTTTAGGGAATATGGATCTGAAGATCCTGATTAGCACTGGTTCCTATGTGAATCCATATGGAATATTAAAAATGTAACTGACGACACTGTCAAAAGAACCTAGTTTAGTACCACTATAAGGGATCGTGCACTGAGATGGTACATGAAGCTTGTCCAAGGACTTGCACAGACTAAGCTACTGAATCAGATTAAGAATGCGTTGATTGCAAAGTTCAAGAAACCCAAGTCGGATTCACAATGTATAACAGAGCTAAAAGAGATCAAGAAGAAGGTGGTTGAACCTGTTTGGGAATTCGATCAGAGATTCAAAACCTTAACAGATCGATTGAATTTTCAGATCCCAAACGAACAGAACAAAGAATGGTTCATTGTTGGCCTCTTACCACACATCAGAATTCCTTTGATGCAGCAGAAGATTACTTTGCAGGCTGAGGCATTGGAGATTGCCATGAAGTTAGAATCAGCCCCTATGGGAGAATCCAGCTCAGGTATGAGTCAAATCTTGAGTCAACTGACTAGTTTGTCTCTGTAGGTCGATGATATGAAGAAAGACAAGGGAAAAGATAAAAGAGAATACATCTGGTTTGTCAGATGTGGATTAGAAGGCCATGACAAGGAACATTGTCCCCTATTCAATGAATACTTGGCTTCTGGAGCTCTGAGCCCTTTAAAGAAAATCACCTTACCTTGGTGCGAGATATACAGAAACAGACATTGCCTTGGTGAATGCTACTACATGCAAAAGTATGTTCATACATGTACAAATTTGTAATGTACATTTTGTAAGTCCATAGGACATGATGATAGGTATTTTAGGGCTTACGATCTCATACATGAAAGGTCGAGAGACATATATAAGATTCAAGGCAAATTACAACAAGAAGGAAACACTACGCAGTATAACTCTCCTAAGAGAGGAAACTTCAATCCTCGTGGTGGATTCAGAGGAAGAGGAAGAGAAGGAGGAATGGGTCGAGGCCAAAGATAGATCATCTATTATAATTGTGCACAACCAGGAAACCTTGTAAGGGATTGTCAGAACCCTTGTACCACTTGCAGCTATTGCAGCTCATTTGACCATGTTATAGAAGATTGTCCTGTTCTTCTAGCTAAGCTTTAGGAAAGACAAGGACCTCAGCAGAACCCACAAGTGAAACCGATATATGTTGAGCCTCACGTAGAAAACCCTAGAGTCATTGTTATAACCAGAGGAGGCATTGTTACAGGAGAAGACAGACTGACCTCAGGGAAGATTATGGAAGACTCAGGAATCAGGAAAGCTACAGAGAAAACCCAAACCTTTGATGCAAATAAAGAAAGACAAATATTTGAGGAACCTAGAAAAGAATTCAAAGGAGACCAAGGTTCCTCATCAAAGACAAGACTAGAAGTGAGAGAATATGGAATTTCTCTGGCATTTGATCAGTCTTATTTGCCAAAAGAGGGAAAAGAGGTAAGCAAACTCATGGAATTTTTATATACTTGTATTAAGTTGATTCAGGATGAAAGCGTTGTACAAGAGTTACAAAATTTAATCAGACAATATGAGCTAGGAAATATAGAACCCTTACTGAATAGGGAAGTACAGCATATCAGTAAGAAGAGAAGGACAAATAAGTAATTACATTTGAATGCTCAAATAGTAGAGTATGAGATATGTATTCCTTGACTTAGGGTCGGAGGAAAATGTCATGACGAAGAAAACCTGGGAACTGATGGGAAAGTTGAAGTTGATCTATTCCCCTATCATACATAGGATGGCTAATCAGCATGCTGCAAGCCCTTTTGGAAGATTAGAACATGTCCCTGTGGACATTGTTGGAGTAAGAAAATTTGCAGATTTTGAGGTAATTAAAATAGTTGATGATAGTTGTCCTTCCCCCGCGTTGTTAGGAATTGATTGGGCTTTCAATAATTTCACTGTGGTTGATTTAAAGAAAATATGTATGACTTTTGAAATAGATGGCCTTAGGTTCATTGCACCTTTCGATCCATATGAAGGTCAGGGGTACACAGAACCTATCAGAGAAGAATACCACACATATGCACTAGAAAATATATACAAGCTAACAACCAGACAGCAGGATTACATTAATCCTACAACTGTTGGGAACTTAAGATGGCGAAGTGATAGCGCATGTTCATCAGACTCAGAAGAAGCACTGGAGAATTGGCAGAATAAGATGTATGAAGTATCTACAAGAAGATGTGCTAGACTAACCAAAGAATTTCGCTAGATAGGCACAACAGTAAGTAACTTATCCACCTTTGATGGTATAAATCCTTTAGAAACCTTCTTGTTGGACTTTGAAGAGAGTGTAAAAATGCAACAAAGATTGTTGGCGATGAATAAGGCCCTGAGAGAAACCCCATCAAGATGGTGGGGGGCACACAAAAGTAACATTATAGATTGGGTACAGTGTCGTACCTTGATGACAATGCGGTTCTCAACACAAGTAGAAGGTTGCAAGTTCTCTATATAGGTCGAAGTTGTCCAAAGGACCATGTGCGGAGTTGTGAGGAAGCCTAGAGCAACATTCCTCAAGAACAATGGGTGCACAAATTCATTAACACACTGGACACAATGCCTATCAACTGGTACCTCCAAGCAGAGTTGTGCCTCATCACTACGGATTGGGAAGGTATGACTCGGAATTTTGTAACTACCTTCTTATTTGAAATTAAATTTCCTTCAATAGATCAAGCACTATAGATTGTCAAACAGAAAGTATTTGAGGAGGCCTCTAGCCTCCCTTTAGAGAAAGACGAGGACGAATGGACTGAGCCTCTCCAGAAACTGCAAGGTTTTACAACATCAATGCTAATGAAGACAATGATCCTAGGAAGGTGAACATCACAGAAATAGAAGGCCAAAGAGACGTAGAAGGACCAGGAGTTGAGCTACCATTTATTAGACAGTTGATCAATATTAAGAAGGTCAATATTGGAACAGAGCAGGCACCAAAGTTTTCAAATGTTGGAGATTACTGGGATGCTGCCACCATTGACAAAATTACAGAGTTATTGCATGAATATCAAGACTTGTTTCCAACCAAGTTCACTGATATGAAGGGCATTAGAGGACCTATGGAGAGATGACGATCCCTTTGAAGCCAGATGCTAAAGAAGTCAAATAGAGACCCTACAGATTGAACCCTAAATATAAGTAGAAAGTGAATATTGAGCTCGACAGAATGCTAGAAGCAGGAATCATAGAACCTGTCAAAGAGTCAGAGTGGATTAGCCTTATGGTGGTACAAGACAAGAAGACAGGAGAGATCAGGATATTCATAGATCTCAAGAAGCTTAATGATGCTTGTTTGCATGACCACTTCCCTACACCATTCATCGACGAAGTGTTAGATAATATGGGAGGACAGGAAGTATATTCTTTTACAGATGGATTTTCAGGATACCATCAGATCCGGATTGCCAAGGAAGATCGCCATAAGACCACATTTGCAACCGAATGGGGATCCTACCAATACACAGTAATTCCATCCGGATTGAAGAATTCCCTAGCCATCTTTTCCAGGGTGGTGGTCAAAGCATTCAAGGAATTTCTGCATAAATTTTTAGAAGCATATTTTGATAATTGGACTATTTTTAGTTTATTGAAGAATCTTATTGAATGTCTAACACAAATGTTGGATAAATGCAGGCAGTGCCAAATTTCCTTGAACCTAAATAAATGCATTTTCTTTTCACCATTTGGAGTTCTGTTATGACATATTGTATGTAAGAAAGGATTGTTGGTAGATCCATCCAAAATTTCCATTATAGTTGATCTACCCCCTACTACTTCAGTCAAACAGATGCGCATTGCGTTGGGACATACAGGATATTACATGAAGTTCATTAAAGGATATGCTCATATTACAGCGCCCATGGAGAAGTTGTTGAAGAAATATTGTCAATTTAGTTGGATAGAAGAATTCTAGCAAAGCTTCGACACACTGAAACAGAAAATGGTTACTACGCCTATTCTGGTTTTCCTAGAATGGACCAAGGAATTTCATGTGCATGTCAATGTGTCTTCCATTTCTTTAGGAACTATGTTAGCACAACCTGGAGGAGGAGATATTGACCACCCATTAGCCTTTTCTAGCAGGAAGCTATCAACTGTTGAGATTAATTACACCACCACTGAGCGAGAAGGGTTATCCATGGTGTATGCGCTGCAGAAATTCCACCACTACTTATTGGGAGGACACTTTAAAGTGTTTACTGATCACTCCCCGCTGAAATACCTAGTCAACAAGCCAGAGTTGGGGGGAAGGATATGAAGATGGCTTCTGCTATTTTAGGAATATGATTTTGAGATCATAGTAAAGCCAGGGAGAATGAACAAAGGTCCTGAACACTTGTCAAGGGTGGAACATGGTGAAGCGTCGACCAATTTAGATGATGCACTATCGGATGCACATCTACTAGCCATTAGAAATATCGATGACCACTTCGCAGAGATAGTCCAGTTCCTGTCAACATGAATCGCACCTAGTGAGTATATAATTCCTCAGAAGAAACAGCTAGTAGTGTGTGTTGCAGACTTCTCACTTATAGTTGCACATCTATACAAGATTGGACCTGATGAGATATTGAGAAGGTGTGTTGTGGAGGTAGAACGACAATTGATCCTTGCAGAAGCTCATGAAGGTATCGCAAAAGGACATTATGCAGTAAAACAAACTGCACAGAAGGTTCTTAGAGCTGGCCTTTGGTGGCCTACCTTACACATAGATGCTAAAGACTATTCTAGAGCCTGTGATGTATGACAAAGAGTTGGGAAACCATACAGAAGAGATGAAATGTCATTTCTACCACAACTGACCCTACAAGCATTTGAGAAATGGGCCATTGACTTCATTGGACCTATAAACCCACCAGGAAAGCGTACAGGAGAAAGGTACATAATTAAAGCAACAGAATACTTGACCAGATGGTCCGAAGCAAGAACAGTTAAGGACTGTAGTGAAACTACAGTTGCGCACTTCATATTTGATGACATCATAACCAGGTTTGGATGCCCAAAGATCCCTATGAGTGATCAAAGAACGCATTTCATCAATAACACAGTTGAAGCCCTGATTGAAGAATTTGCAGTCCACCATCATAAGAGCACATTGTACCATACACAAGAAAATGGGATAGTTGAAGCATTCAACAAGATCTTGGAAACGACACTAACCAAGATTTGCAGTGTGAACAAGGATGATTGGTATTTAAGAGTACCAGCGGTATTATGGGCCTATAGAACTACTTGCAAGAAACTAACAATGAAGACCCCTTTCAAGTTGGTATATGGTCTTGAATCTATTGTTACAATGGAATATTTGGTACCAAGACTAAGAATAGATACCTTTACAAACATGGATGACCTGGGTGTTGTTCAAGAGAGGCTTGCACAGTTGGTTGAACTAGAGGAAGATAGATTCATTGCAGGATTCCATCAGCAGGTTCAGAAGGAAATACAGAAGGCCTATCATGACAGACACATCAAGACGAAGGCATTCAGACGAAGTGATTTGGTACTGGTATATGACAGCGAGTTCATAAAACATACTGGGAAGTTAATAATGCATTGGCTAGGGCCATACGAGATCGCTTATTTTACAGAAGGAGGAGTTGCGCAATTGAAGACGCTTAATGGAGAATGGACGGAAGGCTTGGTGAATGGGAATCGACTGAAGTTGTATTATGACAACCAGCTGCCTCGCAGCTCTCGATAAAAGAATGAAACAAAAAGAGGGGTCTAGGTACCAGGTGCAGTTGAAACTAGGTAACAGGCACAGAAAAACAGTCTGCACAAGGGAAAAAGAGGAGGCATCGAGCAGAAAGTAGAGGTTGCATTGCGCCGTCTGAAGTCGAAGTAAAATAGGAAGCTCAAATCTGAAGTGCCTTGGGACAATTCATAGGTGAGTGTTGGGGGCATGTTGGGCCTTGGTTATGGAAGTATGCAAAGATCAAGGAATAAAAGGGAGAATGAAAATTGTTGGGTATGTGTTATATTCTTTGCATGTGTGTTTGTGTGGGTGCGTCAGATACGACAACTGCGTCTGACGATCCCTTCACCTAGGGCTCTGTCGTGTGCGTCGGTCTCTTTCCTAGGGGGGTCCCGGGGGGGGTAGGTATGCCCCCCCCTGGTTACATGCAGTGTTCAGCACCAGGCGGTAGCCCGGGGCCGATGGGGTTCGGGGCAATGCCCCGAAATTTTTTTTTTGGGCGGTTTTTGCTATTTTTAGCTGATTTGTAAATTAATCCTGGATTAAGGGATTAGGGTTTTGGTATCTACGGAATAACTAAAAACATTGTATATATTGTATGGAGAATGGTGAAATTCGATATAATGAAAATAAGAAAGGTTTTCCCGGTTGAGGGTTTCTGAT
Source organism: Picea sitchensis (assembly GCA_010110895.2). NCBI lineage: Eukaryota > Viridiplantae > Streptophyta > Pinopsida > Pinales > Pinaceae > Picea > Picea sitchensis. The sequence goes on along the minus strand of SNQJ01S0051993.1, from coordinate 67,222 downwards.
AAAAATCTTTGTGTATTCTATGTATGAGCCATTGATTAATTTTTGTATTGCTTAAGAATCTATATGCATTGCTTTACTTCGCAGGTTTAAAACTTACATGTGGTATCAGAGCACGTTTTTGGCTTCAGAGGGACGCCTTTGTTGCTGAGGTTTTGGCTCGGTCTTGATAGATCAAGTTTATCTTGGGTCTGTGATAAACCTGGGTTCAGTGGGAGATTTTGCAAAGGAGATTCGAGTAAAGTAAGAGGAATGGCAAGCTCATCTAGAATCGAGATAGAGAAGTTCAACGGTAAAAACTTTGAGCTATGGAAGCTCAAGATGGAGGACCGTCTTGTAGACAAAGAACAATGGATCGTTGTGGATCCTGGTACACAGCCTACTGGTACACCAGCTACAAGCACATAGG
>SNQJ01S0051993.1:37655-48261 GCA_010110895.2 Picea sitchensis | reverse complement strand
ACTTGGTACATGGTTGGATGCACATATTTATGGTACAGGTTGGTGCATGGTTGACGCACTTTTTTATGCTACAAGTTGATTACAGGTTGAGGTACAGGTTGATGCATGGTTTATGCATGGTTCAGGTTTATTGGTACAAATTTAAAGCGGTATATCTCATAGTGATAGTGTGACAATGGTTCCATCATTCTACTTATACTTCAGGGTGGTTTGACAAGGCGAGGATAGATGGTTGTAACCACTTTCTGGTTGTATCCGGAGAACATAGGGGGTTGTAGCCAGAGAATAGGGGAGTTGGATATTCCTTCAGGTTGTAGCCTGAGAAACAAGGGGGTTGGAGCCTCCTGTTGGCGCAAGTTTGATCATACCAGGGTCATTCTCAAGTTACCAACGAAAGGTATTGAGTAGTCTAGAGAGTTGGCATTTTCATCTCCTCTGAAGAGAAGAAGTCTCACCCAAAGTGTTGTTGAGACAATTAGATAGGTAAGGGTAAGGAAAAGACTTAGGAGGATTTACATAACTTTTAGGACTCATCATGTTCTTGCACAAGACATTTACCTATTGAACAAATCTGAATCTTATGTGTGCAAGGATCGAACCTACTTACGGTGTAAATAAGAAATTAGACACAGAATCATCATGTGGAACTCATAAACCATAAATAAATACTTTAATGCATAAGTAAAACACAGAAAGACATAACATATTTTGAAAATTTAGATCCTTCTTCATATTATCTCCATAATCATTTTTCATTTACAAGCTCAGAAATACACGGTAGTGCTTGTTACAGAGTCCTGGATATGGACTCATATCTCAAAGCTCTGACTCTCGTACTGGTGTGTCGATTACATTACAGGCTTATGACTTGACTTGACTCAACTGACAACATATTAACAAAGAGGGAAAGATCAGACTGAACTTGATCTCAACTCAGCTGAACCCGTAGCTAACCAAACAACCAACCAAAAACCCAACAACCCTTTTACAATCATTTTCATCCTTATATATAAGTTAGGTTGCATCGTCTGTCTAAGCGTGCATGCTTTCTTGTTTTGTTGTAACCTCTTTTGATTAGTTGGCGTTGCGCTGTCTTTCGCAACTAATTCGTGTTGCTCTTTCATGCTCTGTTGTCCAGCTTCTTCTAAATCTTGCGCAACTCGTACTCGGCCAAAACTCATGCAATTCCTTATCCCAAAAACAAAGGGTCGAACAGGCTCCGACCACAACCCTTGACTCACCCTCGAGTCAAGTGCCTAGTTCTTTCACAGATTCGTGGAGCACCTATTGTTTTCCCCTGTCCTCCTTTTCTTCTTCCTTCTCCTCTTTTGTTTGTGCTTTCTCTTCTTTCACCTCTTCAAATGAAGGGCCCAACTCTGGGACCAGCTGCAAGGCTCGCTCCCTCACTTCTTGAAATTTTCCAACCTTATCCTACTACTTCCTGGCAAGGAGTGATGCCTCTGCAACAAACTGTTGGGTCACCTATTTACTACACTCCTTTGGCTTGGATCCAACCAACAATTTCCACTCGGAATCTATTGTTGCATCAACTTGATGCATCTACATGTACATTGTCTGAATGATAGGTCGGAAATCACGCATATCTTTCTTTGCTACTGACTGTGCCTCAAAGAGGGTATTAAGTTTGTTGTTCGCATGTTGGATTTGGTCGAACTTCTGTTGTTGCTCGATCGGGTCCATTGTAGCTGCAACGTTGTCATTTAGGACCTGGATTTTTGTGTGCACATCTTCCAATGCCTAGTTGCGTTAAGCGGTGATGCCCATCCAATCGTTAACTTCTTCGAAGATATTTGTGCATTATGTTGTGTACTTGTGTATCATTTCTCGGGTGTTGTTGTCTTCCAGTACTATATTTTTCATCTACTCTTGTAGCTTCTCGAGATGTTTCTTTGCTTATTGTTGATTATGTCGCAACTGTACTTCCAGATGCTCAGCGTGAGTGGCGAGTTGTAACCATGCTCCTTAGAGCAGCTCAATTTGATGCTCTGGCTCACCTGCATCGGTGGCTTCAGGAAGTTTGGGTGCAACCTTCTGAATCTTCGCCCAGGCTTCAGCAAGCCTTTCCTACACTCTTTCCAGTTTACGCTCAACCTAGATTTTTTCGTTCACTTCTTGTATCCTTCATGCTTGTGCAATGAGCACTTCCTCCCTTGTGACCTCAGCATACCTCTCGGCATGTTGGAGACTTTGCTCCAATTGATCAGGTGATGCTTTGATCAGTCCAAATAAGTGCATTGTTGGCCAATGTACCAGGTCAGCGGATGAAGGGGTTGTGTCTCTTGGTGCTCGTGTCTACAGTGGAAGTCCATTGGCCGTTGAATGTTTCGAGTGAGTCTCTACCTCCTCATTTGTTGATGGTCCTGACACAATTCTCAACCTTAGCGTTGTGGGCAGAACATTCAGAACCTTTTTTTGGCTATACATAGTTGCATCAGCTCTATGCATTAGTGAGGGTTCTGGAGAACATGCTTCATATGCTCACGCGCGGATGTCATGCTCTACCCGGGTATTGATTATGGTTCCTTCTAAACCTCTGGTATCTCATGCCTTCTTGTTGCATCTATTGTCTGCATTGTGATTTCTTGAGCACCCGCACCCTTGGTCAGTGAGGGGATTTTTTGGTTGCTTTGGGCTTGCGACTCCTCCAAGGTTTGGGTATATTTTCCTTGCGAAAAAGGCCCAGTTTGTTGTTCCTGGATGTCCGGGTTCAGACTAGTTAGCTTCATGCTCTGCTCTAGTACTTTGGGGTGTGGACCAAAAACTTTTGGTCTCGGCCTAGGAAACAAATGGGTTGTTTCTGGGAGTTCTCGCTCCACTTTTTCAGGTTGATCGAGCTGCATCGACTATGGGTTTGTGGTCTGGGGTGGACTGGTGGTTTCTGGGGTTGGCAACTAAGGCTATGGTGAGGACGGAGGGTGCTCAGGGATGATTGTGGATGAAAATGTTTCAGGCTCGAGGTCATCCTGAATAAGGATGATGGGCTTGCTTTAATGGTTGTGTGGGTGCGAGGGACTGTCGATGCAATAGGTTGGGGGTTTAGAGGCTTATTCGGTGAAACCTCGGTTCTTAGCTTCTTCACCAATGGTTTGATAATGAACACAACACTCATGATGTTGTTGACGTCCTCACCTCACAACATGGCATCAGCTGGCAACTGATGGAGGATCGGCATCATTCTTTTCTTACGCTCTAACGGTTGTGTCTTGTCTTCCTCCTCAGATTTTGATTGTGTCGGGGCTTCTTGTTTCTGTGGAACTGAGCCTGAGCTCAGTCCTACCCCTGCTTCTTTCCCTTTATTCTTCAGCAGCTCATCAGGCAGAATATAATTCATTCCTGACTTGCGCGGGTTGCGTTTAACTCCTGGCTACAACATTACTTCTTTGTTGAAGGCCTCCTCATCCAGGTAAAATGGCAGCATCTTTGAATGGAATTCTTCCTTGTTAACATGCCTCGTCCATACAACCATATGATGTTGGTTCATGTTGAAGAAAATATTTCTCGTATTGCAGTTGAGAAGTTCCTGCGGAATACGCATCCTTTATGTTGCATCTATCAGGCCATTGTGCCACTTAGCAAATGTTATGGTGTTGAAAGATGCATTCTCGGAATCCGACCTGGACTGTCATGGCTCGAACATCTTCGCCATGTGCCCCTTTGTCTACTAGTGTTGGTTTTCTTCCCATAGGTGGCTTCCATTTGTACATTGCGAATTCCACCAACAGATATCTGTAGGTGAAGGTTCCTCCCTTCTCCTACGCTTCCTCGCATGCGACTAGTAGTTCCTCCAATGGGTAACTACACCACATGAACCCAGCGTCGTTGGCACAAAAGTGTGCTATTGATAGTGCATCTAGAGTGCATTATCCCTTGTAGTATGATCTCATAACCTTCTTGGCTATTATATAACAGCCCGTTCTGACTGTTTCTGGTAGTATGGGGTCGATTACCATTGTGCGTCCCTCCCTCTTTGTGTTGAATTTCTCATACAAGTTGAACTCTCCTTTCTTTTTTCCATGCTTACCAAGACCCTGGAATCCTTTCAACACATCCTCTCCTTCGAAGGACAGTCCAGTAAGTTGATGGATATCTTAGGTGTGGATTGGATACCACTTATCCAACCAGAGACTTCAGTCATGCACTCTGTTGATCAGAAATTTAGTGCACCACGCAACCTCACCAGTGGTGTTGAATACTAGTAGGTCTCTTAGGTTCATAATGGTCGAGTTGAATAAGTTGACAAAGTCTGGTTTTCGCACAAATTGCATGCCTCCCAAATCATCTGGAGCCATCTCCTAGAAGACGTCTATGTGCATCTAGGGGAACAAAACTAGATCTATTAGGTCGAGATCGAGGAGCTTGATGTGCTCCACTTTCCCCTTGAGATATCCCATGACCTCGACTCGGTGGTAGTAGGGCTCGTCTGATATTGACTCCTTACACATGGTACTTTGGCTTCCTGTGGCTCTCGGCATTGTGGATTCTGAGTTATCACGACTTTTGTAGTGAGCTAAGGACTATGGTCACGACTACGAGTTTCACAGTTGTACAGACTTCCTCTCTCTTCAAAATTTGGAAATTACTAAGATATTTTGAAAATGATGTGTTCTATGGCGAATTATCAGAGGCTTATAATTGGCATAGCGAGCAAGTTTAGCAATAACTGTTGTTCATCATGACCGTATGGACGCAACTAGCTTTGATTTGTCCAACAGATCGATTTAATGGGATAGATCTTATCGGGCGATTCAGGCATTGACTTGCGTGAGTGGAATAGGGACATGGCTGGTTTCAGACCTTTTCATTTGACGAGCGAGAAACCTGGCACGAATTCCAATGGAATCTATGCATATCACGACTTTATGGCTTAACTGGACTTAGACAGGGTACCGTAACTTCAATAAAGGTTGTGAATAGACTGGGTTCGTGTGGCACATAGACTCAGATCGTATTTGGATTTTCTCTCCCTCCGACCACAAAGGGGTCTCTGTCATATTAATAATCGTCATTAACGGTTTCTTTTACGCTTTGGATCTTGTGTTGTTGATTCATTAGTTCTATATCAAAGAACACTTAAACAAAAAATGAATTATGTGTCACGACGCAACACTGTGCACATTGACTTTATTAACTGAATTTACAAAAATTTCAGAAAAATCAAATATATTTATTATACATGCTCCTTCAGACTAGAGCAACAATCCTTTTTTCTCAATTTTGAGACATAGGTTTTCAAGCAAGCGTCATTCACCCATCCTGGTCACAGCATACCATCCAATTGCGCCAATCTGACTGCTCCTGAGGGTCAGATCTCGGCAATTATAAATGGTCCATGTTATCCCCTCTTTTTAGGGATAACTAGGAGAACATGTCTCGAGGCCCACAGGTCCAAGACATGGAGTACCGAGAGAAGGATTGACCTGAGCATGGCCCTGGAGGGCCCATCCTTTTCTTCTTCCATCATCTTTGTCTTGTCAGCAGCAACAGCATTCATCACCATCAGCTTGGTCCTATATCAGAGAAGGTTCTTTCTCCGTGAGGTAATTGGTCCAGGTATCATGGTATGTGTTACTTTTGATCATTAAAACCTTTAACTATATGCATTTGATTCCTTTTATCTCTAACAATTTCTTGGATCTTACATTTGCCCACTTGAAATTGCTTGGGGGAATTGACAAGGTGCCCTAGCAAGCCTGTGCCCATAGATTTTTGTTTTCCACAAGGGGAATTTCTGAAAAGCCATCATCCGCTCCCATCATAACACCATTGTTTCATCTCATCTCCCGCTCATTTATCCCACTCCTCTTGTCTGAGAATTGGGTTGACCTATTTACAGGATTGTACCTTATCTCATGGGAAGAAGGGGCTAAAGGCCCAAAAGGTAAAAGCAGCTGGTAAAAGACAAAAGCCTAGAAATAAAACCTCGAGATTCTTCACCCAAGGATCCCCAAGAAGGTAGTAAAAAGCCTCTCAGAAAGAAACAAGAGGGACCCGGAAAATAACAGAACAAGACCTACTCAAAGGATAGGGGGTCTCATCATGAGCCAGCCTATTAGGTCCATGGGTACCTAACAGTATGGCATTGCCACTATCTGGTTACCACACCAAGGCAGTGACCTTTGGTTGCATGGCTAAGGGAAAGGGGGTCTCATCACGATCCAGCCTTCTCATCTCTATGAAAGTACTCATGGGTAATGTTGTCAGCTATGGTCACCATGCCAAGGCAGTGTCCCCTAGTTAGTTATTGAACAAAAAAAAGGCAAATAAAAGAATAAAAATAATAAAGGCAAGAATGGGCTTGGAAAAAATGCATCCATGATAGGTACAGCTCGCCTTCTACAAAGGCACCCACAGGTAACACTTATGCATCCTTGGCCCTCACTGCACCCACATGTTTGGACATCCCTAGCCACATCACCTCAATTACATGGCTTGGATGAAATCTTTCTGGAAACTTTCCTTTTCTTGTGGACACTAGCCCAATAGGACGCCTTGACCTTTTCTCCAACCTTGTACTGCGGGTTTTTGTAATGTATTTGAGCTATTGACTGATGTATTAGGGGTTTTATGCATATGTTTAATAATATTGATGATGAGATGTGATTGACATTGCTATGATCCCTATGACTGATGAGCCCATGGAGGGTGTAGCTTTTGATGTGTAGGACCATGCCCGACAGACAGGTACCACTTGGACCGCTACACATGGGGAGATGACCAGTTCGTACCTCCATGGGGCTGAAGAGCCCACCAGATGGATGATGAGAGCCCATCAGGGGGTAGAGACAGGACAGAGTTTGATCAAGGGTTTTGCACCTGAGAGGAAGAGGGTGTTCCACGAGAGACACTTTGGCAGGACTAGACCTAGGGGGAATGACCCCTTTTCAGTGGAATGCTAGCCTTGGAAGGCTTAGGACATCCCCATCTTCACAATGACATCATCCAGCTTCATGGAGACTTTTGGAGGCAGATTGGGCAGCAGTGGCATGTGTGGCATGTTGGAGAGGCCCCTGGAGGGGCTAACATTTTGCTTATGGATGTTGCACTGGTCCTAGAAAGGGCTAACGTCTCTCTCAGAGGGGATTGGCATCTCACCTTTTGCTTGATTAGGTTTTTACTTAGAATTTAATGTAAAAATAGTATGATTTTGACATTATGGCCTTCTCGGCCTTTTTATGACCTAAAAAGTAAAATTAGGTCATTGATACACTATATATTGAGGGATTTCACTCTCATTTTGACATAACAATTCACTCACTCATAGTGAGGTCTGATTTTTTGCGCCCTATTTGGGTCTTTGGCTTAACTAAGTGATGCACACTTGTTGAAGGAAGAGATTTTTTGGCATCTATGGTGTTTCTCTTGAAGGAAGGTGTTACAACTAGGGTTTGCATGGTTATTTGTTCATGAATTGTAAGTGTTTCTTCTGAAAAACTTCTTATTGAATGGTTGTAGTTTATATTTCTTACATATTGCTTATAAATTTGTTGAATCAAAACCCTAAGTGACAAGCACACAAGTAGGTCCTTGTCTCATGTCCTCTGATAGAGAAACTTTCAGCCATTGAAAGAGAGAAAGAGAGCCTAGGCGTAGCTACACTCCTTGTTTCTCTTTCCCCTGTGCTAGCCGTACCATTTAAAATCCAAGAGGAAGACATCCTAGGCCTAGGTTATCTACACTTAGGGTCGTTTTTCCTTTAGGGTTTGATGAAAGAGCCTTGTTGTAGCAACACTCTCCCTCATTAAGCCTTCCTGTCTTGATTTTGTGCTTCATTTGAGCTAGTCATCTTGTCGGGGAGGAGGAGAGAGCACAAGGCCTTGCTTTAGAAACACCGGAGTGAGCCTCTCTCACCTAGGGTTTTGATTTTGAGGGATTTCCTTAGCAACACCTCAAAACTCGTCCCTCTGGTCCTTGAAGTCTTACCTTTTTCAACCTGTGTGTCCTTCACTTATTGACTCCATTCTACCCTAAGGCACTAATACTAAAACCTCCAACATTGAAGTAATACCTTGATCCAAACACTCTCAAAATTTTAACTCAAAACCCTAAATGCACTAACCCTAACCCACTAACCTTGTTCTATGACTCAAAGAGTGAAGAGGAAATGGAACCCTTAGACAAGCTTGATCCTCTATGTCTCAAGACTGAAGATGTGGTGACAGATCTTCCACTTGATGAAGTTATCCGAACACTTGAAGATATTGCACATGAAGGATTAAACAAGGTGAGTTATTTCAAAACTTTCAATGATTCTTTATTTTATGATGTAGAGAGCAAAGAAGTATCGGATGTTTTAACCCCTTCATGTTATGATGAAGATAATGACTTTGTTGATAATTTTGATGAATTCATACATGTCGGGAAATGTGGATGGGATATGATTAGACATGATGGCAATCCCATGTATGACATTGATGGTCCTTTCCAAAGTTTGCCTTTGCATTTATCACATGAAGTTACTAATAATTTTGGCATCTGGCAACAAGAACCTGACCTTATTCAGACACCCAAAGATGACTTGATGTTATGCTCTCTGATTACTTTTCAGTCATACCTTGAGAACTTTGATGACTATCCATCTGAGCACTTAGATTTATCCTATGAAGAAAGTTATCAACCAACGTTATGCTCAGATATTGATAAAAATGAGGAAGTTACTTCCCTGAAGCAGGATATTGGTGATAAGATTTTCCACCCCCCTTTGATCACTTTACCTCCCTATGTCACTCAAGGTGTGGTTTGGAAACATGTCCCTTATCCCAAATATTCTGTAAGGCAAAACCTCATTCTGGATTTTAGGGGAAAGTTGAGTTCCTCAAGAAGAAGCCTATTATCACAGTTTTCCAACCTCCCCTTTGGGAATGGTCAGTCATCCTTTCAGTTTTTGATAATCCCTCCTCGAGCCTTAAGTTTTGAAGACGTCCAAGGTAGCCAGCATTAATATTCCTTGAGTCAGTCTCCTGAACCTTTGAATTTTCACAATCCATTCCTGAGATGGATTGAGCACTCTACCGAGAGTATGTATTGGGATCACTTTTTCCCTCCCACCCGCCTCCATGAGTTAGACTCTGAGATTTCCGATGATATGATATATGTTCTAACCCATGACATTTTTGTGTTTGATTTATCACTATTTTGGTTTATGATGAATCACAAAGACAGGTATCGAGGAACGTTGCTAGATTGGCTTCACTGGTTGTTTGACTACACCCAACATTCCAGCCAACAAGTAAGTACAGGTAAGAATTTTTCTTTCATCTTCTTACTCATTGATTGCTTTATTTTAGTATATATATCTATGTATGTTGGGGTGGCATTACCACCCCAATTTTGTTATTGATACTTCTATCGAGATTGAGCAGTTCTGCAGGTTATGCCAGAGATGTTGAGGTTCTCATGCGCTCTACGGTGAGCACATGTCCCCGAGTTGGAGACAGATGTTATCCCTGCTTTTTAAGGATAACTAGGAGATCATGTCTCGAGGCCCACAGATCCTAGACATGGAGTACCGAGAGAAGGATTGACTTGAGAATGGACCTTGAGGGCCCATCCTTTTCTTCTTCCATCAGCTTTGTCTTGTCAGCAATAGCAGCATCCATCACCATCGGCTTGGTCCTATATCAGAGAAGGTTCTTGCTCCGTGAGGTAATTGGTCCAGGTATCATGGTATGTGTCACTTTTGATCATTAAAACCTTTAAATATATGCATTTGATTCCTTTTATCTCTAACAACTACTTGGATCTTACATTTTCCCACTTGACCATGCTTAGGGGAATTGACAGGGTGCCCTAGCAAGCATGTGCCCATAGGTTTTGGTTTGCCACTAGGGGAATTTTTGAAAATCCATCATTCGCTCCCATCATAACACCACTGTTTCATCTTATCTCCCACTCATTTACCCCACTCCTCTTGTCTGAGCATTGGGTTGACCTATTTACAGGATTGCACCTTATCTCATGGGAATAATGGGCTAAAGGACCAGAAGGTAAAAGCAATTGGTAAAAGACAAAAGCCTAGAAATAAAACCTCAAGATGCTTCTCTCAGGGATCCCTGAGAAGGTAGTAAAACTCCTTTCAGCAAGAAACAAGAGGGACCCAAAAAATAACAAAACAAGACCTACTCAGAGGATAGGGGGTCTCATCACGAGCCATCCTATTAGGTCCATGGGTACCTAACAGTATAACATTGTCACTATATGTTTACCACGCCAGGGTAGTGACCTTTGGTTGCATGGCCAAGGAAAAGGAGGTCTCATCATGAGCCAGCCTTCTCATCTCTATGAAAGTACTTGTGGGTAACGCTTTCAACTCTGGTCACCATGCCAAGGCAGTGTCTCCTAGTTAGTTCTTGAACAAAAAAAAAAAGGAAAATAAAAGAATAAAACAAGAATAAAAATAATAAAGGAAAGAATGGGCTTGGAAAAAATGCATCCATGACAGGTACAGCTCGACTTCTACAAAGGCACCCACAGGTAACACTTATGCATCCTTGGCCCTCACTGCACCCACATTTTTGGACATCCCTAGCCACATTACCTCACTTACATGGCTTGGATGATATTTTTCTGGAAACTTTCTTTTTCTTGT
>SNQJ01S0051993.1:26992-37645 GCA_010110895.2 Picea sitchensis | reverse complement strand
ACTTTCCTTTCCTTGTGGACACTAGCCCAATAGGACGCCTTGTCCTTTTCTCCAATCTTGTATTGAAAGTTTTTGTAATTTCTTTGAGCTATTGACTGATGTATTAGGGGTTTTATGCATATGTTTAATAATATTGATGATGATATGTGATTGACATTTCTATGATCCCTGTGACTGATGAGCCCATGGAGGGCGTAGCTTTTGATGTGCAGGACCATGCCCGATGGACAGGTACCACTTGGACCAGTACACATGGGGAGATGACCAGTTCGGACCTCCATGGGGCTGAAGATCCCACCAGATGGATGTTGAGACCCCATCAGCGAGTAGAGACAGGACATAGTTTGATCAGGAGTTTTTCACCTGAGAGGAAGAGGGTGTTCCACCATAGACACTCTGACAGGACTAGACCTAGGGGGAATGACCCCTTTCCAGTGGAACGCTAGACTTGGAAGGCTTAGGACGTCCCCATCTTGACCATGACATCATCCATATTCATGGACACTTTTGGAGGCAGACTGGGCAACAGTGGCACGTGTGGCATGTTGGAGAGGCCCCTGGAGGGGCTAACATTTTGCTTATGGATGTTGCATTGGCCCTAAAAAGGGATAATGTCTCCCTCGGAGGGGCTTGACGTCTCACCTTTTGCTTGATTAGGGTTTTACTTAGAATTTAATGTAAAAAAAGTATGATTTTGACATTATGGCCTTGTCGGCCTTTTTATGACCTAAAAAGTAAAATTAGGTCATTGATACACTATATATTGAGGGTTTTCACTCTCATTTTAACATAAAAATTCACTCACTCATAGTGAGGTCTGATTTTTTGTGCCCTATTTGGGTCTTTGGCTGAACTAAGTGATGTGCACTTGTTGAAGGAAGAGATTTTTTGGCATTTATGGTATTTCTCTTGAAGGAAGGTCTTACAACTAGGGTTTGCATGGTTATTTCTTCATGAATTGTAAGTGTTTCTTCTGCAAAACTTCTTATTGAATGGTTGTAGTTCAAATTTCTTGCATATTGCTTATAAATTTGTTGAATCAAAACCCTAGGTGACAAGCACACAAGTAGGTCCTTGTCTCATGTCCCCTGATAGAGAAAACTTCAGCCATTGAAAGAGAGAAAGAGAGCATAGCCGTAGCTACACTCCTTGTTTCTCTTTCCCCTGTGCTAGTCATACCATTTAAAATCCAAGAGGAGAAAGTCGTCTCAGGCCTAGGTTATCTACACTTAGGGTCATTTTTTCTTTAGGGTTTGATGAAAGAGCCTTGTTGTAGCAACACTCTCCCTCATTAAGCCTTCTTGTCTTGATTTTGTGCTTTATCTGAGCTAGTTGTCTTGTCGGGAAGGAGAGAGCATGAGGCCTTGCTTTAGCAACACCGGAGTGAGCCTCTCTCCCCTAGGGTTTTGATTTTGAGGCCTTGCCTTAGAAACACCTCAAAACTCTTCCCTCTAGTCCTTGAAGTCTTGCCTCCTTCAACCTGTGCATCCTTCACTTATTAACTCCATTCTACCCTAAGGCACTGATCCTAAAACCTCCAGTGTTGAAGTAAGACCTTGATCCAAACACTATCAAAACTTGAACTTAAAACCCTAATTGCACTAACCCTAACCTACTAACCCTAAGTTGTTGACGTCACTCTTGGTTATTTCATCTCAGTGCAGCAACGTTTTGTCTATGAGCAATTGGATGGTTGTTGAGGGAATTTATTAGATTAAGTATTGATTGATTATATTGGATGCCATATCATTCTTGTATTTATTAACAAGTGATACATTTATCATTGTTATTTTGTAAACAATGACTTCGTCAACATTCACTTTTAAATTTCTTATATTGAATATCAGATAGTCATTGACTTATATGAAGTACTAACCAAGATTGCACGTATCAGTTTCCTTGTTGTGTTGTCTCAAGCAGGTGCTTTTATTTTCTTTGGTTATACCTTATTATTGGTTGTTTAGCCGGGACTATCTGATTGGCGGTAATCTGTGAAGGGGGAATTTTTCCTTGTCCTTTTATCTTTTTCCCTTTCAAAACCCCAGGTCACCGGGGACGTCTCCCCTGGGCCTAGACTCCCTAAAGAGAAAGAGCCTTCCCATCGTGGTGACATTGGGTGGGATAGGTTCTCGTTATGCTAGTTTGGCCATCTACCTTATAGCCTTTTATCCTAGCTACAAACTTTGCGATAACAGTCCCAATCAATGCATGCGCAACTTGCCAAGATGCTTCTGGTACCAACTATCATAGAGTAGAAACTTATCTCCTTGTGCGAATACCTTAGTCTTAATATGGTTGTCATGCCAATATTTTTGTCTTGCTTTTTCAACTGACTAGTGGAAGTCTGCTAGAAATCTTTTCTCCTCGAGTTCTTGTAGCTCCATAAGTCGTTGCACGACTTATTCCTCCTTCGACATGTGTGTGATCCGTGCAATGTACAAACTTGGAGTGATGAACTATGTAGGCACCACTTCCTCTTTCCATAAACTAGCTGGAACGGTATGTACCTGTGGAGTTTCTTTGTGGTTGTCCTATAAGCCCATAGTACTGCTGGAACTCTGTCATCCCAGTCCTCCCGATCTGCGCAACAAAAAATTTTCAACCCTTTCTCCGTGATCTTGTTGAATGCTTCTATTGTTCCATTAACATGTGGGTGGTAGGGGTTTCTTTTATGATGTTGGATCAGGAACTCTGTTTTAAGTTTTTCTACCGTGCTACTAATAAAATGAGCTTCGTGATCACTGGTTAGGCTCCTGGGACATCCAAATCGAGTGATAATATTCTCAAAAATGAACCTGGAAGTAGTATCTGTCGAACAGTCCTGAACAACTGTTGCTTCAGCCCAATGTGTAAGGTAGTCAGTTGCAGTGATGATGTACCTAGACTTTGAATGCTTGGTTGTGGGGTTGATTGGTCCAATGAAGTCAATTGCCCACTTCTCAAATTCCTGTAGAGCTCAAACTGGTTGCAGTGGTAATTCATCTCGTCATGACGACTTACCCACTCTTTGACAAAAATCACATGATCTCGCATATACCTTTTCATCCTTGAAGAGTGTTTCCCACCAAAGTCCAGCTTGTAGAACTTTCTATGCAGTGGCCTTTCCTCCTACATGACCTCCCGCAACTTCATTGTGGCATTCCCATAGTATATCATGTATTTCATGGTCCAAGATGCATCTCTTGAGGACACTATATAGTCCCATTTTATACATTTGTCCTGCGATCAACTGGTAATCCATTTCTCTAACAACCATGTGGCATTTATGGGTTGCAGAATATGTTTATGGGCAGGCCCTTGTACTTAAGAAGACTGTTATGTCCTCCATGTATTCTGGTACGGACTCAACCCAAAACAAGTCTACATCTGGGAGTTGATCGTCGACTACTCTGCCACTTTCTCCCGACTCTAGTCTGGAAAGGTGATTAGGTCCTATGCCACATCTTCTCGATTTGACAATAACTTCAAATGAAAATTCTTGAAATAATAGAAACCATCTACAAATTCTCCCTTCCAACACAGGTTTGTTAACTAGATATTTTAATGCAGAATGATCAGTAAAGAACTTGAAATGAGAGCCTAACAAATAATGTCTAAAATTATGTAAAGCATAAATCATGCCTAAGCCCTCCCTTTATGTCATTTTGTAGTTGTGCTCTGCTTGTGGCAGCTTCCGACTCGCAAAATAGATAGGATGATCCATAACTCCATCTCCAGGTTGCGCTAAGATAGCTCCTAAGGCAATTCCTGAAGCATCTACATGGACGTGAAATTCATTCTCTCAGTTTGGGAATATTAGAATTGGTGTTGTGTTGAGCTTCTCCTTAAGTGTCTCAAATGCTTTATCACATTCTGGAGTCCATTGGAACGTTTCAGCCTTTTTCAGTAGGTTTTCCAGAGGTGCAATAATGTTTGCATATCTTCTGATGAACTTGCGATAGTACCTTGTGTGTCCCAACGTGGAGCGCAACTTCTTAGCCTCGTAGGTGGTGGCATATTCACAATGACCACAACTTTGGCTGAGTCTACCAGTACTCCTTTTCGGCAGACTAGGTGGCCTAACAAATTCCCATGTGGTACACAGAAGATACACTTCTTGAGGTTCATTGAAATCTACAATTCTCTGCATCTATCAAACATTATCTGTAATAGCGCAACATGTTCCTTGAGCAAACTATATATCGGCCCAATAATCCATATAAACTTCTATAAACTTGTAAATGAACTCTCTAAAGGTTGCTTTTACAATCTTGTTAAAAACTGCAGGAGTGTTATTTAATACAAATGGAATCACATTGTATGCAAAGGATCCCCATTATGTTATGAATGTGGTCTTCTTCTTGTCTTCTTTGGCGATCCTGACCTAGAGGTACCCTAAAAATCCATCTATGAATGAGAATGCTTCTTTCCTTGCAACCTGTTCTAGCACCTCATCAGTGAAATGTGTTGGGAAAGGGTCATGCACACAAGTAGAGTTAAGGATTCTATTGTCCACATAGACCATAATATTATATGTGCATTTCTTGCTTTGAATAATGATTGGGCTAACCCATTCTGCTTCTTCCACTGCGAAAATGAGTCATGCCTCCAACATTTTATCTATCTCCTTCTTAACCTTCTCTTTTACTCTAGGGTTAAGACGGTATGGTCTATGCCTCACAGGCTTGGATCCTGGTTTCAATTCAATTTTAGGTTCTCCCATAACTCCTTTGATTCCCTTTAACTCTGAGAAAGTCTTTGGGAACAAATCCTCATATTCCTGTAGTAGACTCTATATCTCTTGACTGGTTTTCTCATCCCAATAGTCTCCTACCATAGCTATATTAGGTTGCTTTGTGGTCCCTATATTGATGTTGCATAAATTTAATGGGTGACTGTAGGAACTATCAGTCTGACTGTGTATGGTTTTCTAGATTTCTTTGTTCCCTTCTGTCTCTTTGATGGCTAGATTTCTCAATTCCTCTAAGTCATCTGGGCTTTCTGAATCTCTGCTAATCTGATAGCATTCTAAAGGATTCTTCGTTGAGGGCAGGTTAAGGTTAGTCTGAAGTTCCTGGCTATGCTTTGGGCATACCACTTGGTTTGATTTATGATTACCATTATATGTAAAAATAATTTCTTTAATTTTTTCCAGGACTACTTCAAGCTCAGCGTACTTACTTGAAAATGACAAGTTCTTGCAAAAATGAGTTGTCAGCGTCTTCCAATCACTGGTATGTCTTCTAGTTTCCTCGTGTATGAACCAAGCTTTCAGGATCGGTCCTAGAGAGTGGGAAAATACCTAAACCCACAAGTGAGAGGGTATTTTCGCAGCTTGCCATTGTGTCACACATTGTTCAATATGTGCTTTAGGATCAGATTCTCCGCTGAAAAATTACGCAACTTGGAAATATGTCTGCATCTTTGGTTCCAGCTGCTCCTTATTCTGAAATCTATACTTGATGGCTTTCTTCACATCGTCCCAATATCTGATTAAGGATTTATGATTGGCCCACCATCTGGTAGGGGTGTCCTGAAAATCCACATCTAGTATCGAAATTCTTTGATCTTCTACTACCTTTTCTTCCATACTGAGCAGAAAATTGTCTAGTTCTAAAGTGCCATCATATATTGGGTGTTCTCTAACGTTGGTCCCAACCCATCCGGTTACTCTGACAGTTGTGAATCTTCTAGAGAATCTTTCGTATGCACCTTGTTTCCAACTATCAAAATCCAATTATGATTCTTCATCTGCTAATTGTATGCTTCTCCAACTTATTGATCCATCAATAGTAGGATTTATATAATCGTCTCTTGTTCTTGTTTTTGCGGTGTACAACTGATCCAATTCTTCTCCATCCATATTATTTTATGTTGGCTATATATATCTGGGCCCTACATATGGATCCAGAGGTTGAACTACCTTGATTCCTTCAACCTTAAAGGTCATGGTGTCTTTCTTCAAATCAATTATTGCATAGTTGTCATAGGCCCAATCAATTCCAAGTAGCATAGGGTAAGGGTCCTTATCTCCCATGATTTCAATGACTTCAAAGTCAGCCACTATATTTACTCCTGCAACATTTATTTCCACATTCTCCAATCTTCCTATGGGGAAAATGCAGTATTGATTTTCCATTCTTAACTAAATTGGGGAATATGACAGCCTAGGTTTTCCTAAGGCTTCGCAACTCTTCTTACGCAGAATGTTCACATCAGACCGCAGATCCAACATGACATCCTTAATCTCAAATTCATCTAACTGGGTTGCTACCCTGAATTCTTCTCTCGTTCGTGCTTTTCTTATTTTCACTCTCTGAGTACTCTTCTTAGGAATATTAGCTCTTATTCTTGCTTCTAGGAGTTATTCATTCCCTAAAACTAGGTATAATTCATTGCGCAACTTTTATGTTAGTTGATCATTCCCAAGAATGTCAGAGAATAATTGAAACCAAAGGTCAACTACATTTTGAGGTTGCTCAGGTTGTCTTGGTATGACTAGACGGTTTATGGGTGCAGGGGGTGAAGTAGGGACCTGCGCAATCTTCGGATAAACAATAGGTTGTGGGGTTTTTACTCGCATCTCAAGGATAAGCATATGTTGAAATAATTATATGGCATCTTTATAGGAATTCTTTCTATTTTCGAGGGTCATACATGTCTTCTTTAGGTGCTACTTTCTAGATCTGGGTAGAGTTTCAGCATCATCTCCTGTCTTTGCTCCTCCTCGAGTAACAATATTAAGGTTGGGAAATTGTCCCTTAATAACTCTCTTGATTTCTGAACTCATGAGGTTAGTTCCTCATTGTCGTACCCTATCTTACCATTTTACAATTAATTACGAACAGTCTTCATTTTCATGCCCATTGGTTTTGCAGTGAGAGCACCATGGTCGCCTTAGATGAGGATAGTCTCTAGCCATGTGACCTTGCTCATCACAGTTACAACATCTTCTTGGCCCTCTTCCCCCAGTTCTTCCTCCTCTGAAATCTCCTCTGACTCCACCTCCTTGACCTCTTCCCAGTCTTTGAGGGTTTTCATTCACCATGAATGTTGTTCAGTCTAACCTGTCTGCAAGTGCATCCAACGCTCTACATTGATTGGTAGTATGCATGGTAGATGCACAGAACTCATAGTGTATTGTATTTGGTATTGTTTAGTATTTATGCATAATGGGGAACTGTCTTGAACCATGCCCATGGTTTCGACAGATTTCACAATACTCAACTACTAGTGTTGCTTGGCTCCCTAGAAAATCATGATACGAGGTGGGGATATGGAATGTTAAGTTCATTGACACTTGCGGAACTCCTCCCATGGGTCCTGGTGGGAGTCCAATCAGATTCTGAGGAGATCCCATTCCCCTCATTCGTGGACATTTGTTCGCCATATGTCCTTCTGTATAACATCCAGTGCACCAGACTTGCGGTCGTCCTGGTCTAGGTATCGTCATCTCTTGAATATTTTTTGTAAGCGTTGATATTTCCCTTATATTTGCGCCAAGTTCGCATCTATTGGGGGTCTGGTCACTCTCAGGCTCCATGGGTATCCCTCCATGGCTTCAATCCTCATCGATTGTTCCAAGGGGTCTGTTAGGGTGGCTATCCATTGTTGCGTTATCAGAATCCAAATCAGAGGTAGCAATCCCTGAATGTACCATTCCCTTTTATGTTCTTCATGTATTGGATGTTCTAACCTCCCTATAGCATCTTTAAACTTCTGACTGTATTCCCGGGTTGATTCACCTTCTCGTTGTTGGATCGCGTGCAACTCAGACAGAACCTATTGCTCTAACTGGGGTAATTTGAATTCTACTATGAACCTTGTCCTTACCTGGCCAAGTGTGAACGCTTGACCATGCATTCTCGGCACTCCTGCCTCAATTATCTTCATGTACCACTTGAGAGCATGACCTCTCAAGGTAGTCTGGAACTTTACCAACTTATTCACATCTGGGGTCCCTCTAGATCTCCAGATGGCTTCACAAAAGAACCAGTGTTGCTCAACATCTTCGTCTCCCTTACCCCAACATTATGGGTATCGGGCAATCGAACCTACAGCATGGCTAGCCATTGTTGATCTTGTTGTTCTTATCAAAACAAAACCTAACGGTCCTACTTGCGATCTACCAGAGGATACCAATATCCTCCCTATACTCATGCTTCCTGGTTGTGATTGACTAACTAATTGTACTGGAACAAATCTAGCATGAGAGGGTACTATCAAACTTACCACTTGTATGGAAGACACTTGGGGTACAAGTGATTTGGGGTTGGCACCACTAGCTTCGGGGCGATTTTCTTTGATCTGGGGGGTCTCATTTTCTTCCACTGGAACGATCTCTTCGACTGGATTCCCAATCTCTCCTATTATCAGGGATGAATATTCTCTTTCTTCTTCAAGATTCATGTCGACTTCCTCCTCTCTTACATTTACACCTTCTCCTTCCCATCCAACATCCTGGGGAATCCTTTCTCTCTGTGCTTCTCCCTCACTCAATCTTTGACTGGCCAGTCTTTCCTATCTTCTCATTTTCCGCAACTCTTCCATCTATCTTTCCTCTACTTCTCCTGGTCTGATTTCTTTCCTCAACTTCTCGGATTGTCTTGTTGTTGTAATATACCAGATATAAAATGTATGCAGAACCGAAATAAAATGCTAGAAATGGCAGAATAACAGCAATATAACCAAAACATTCACCACAATAGCACTGAAATGATAAGAGAATAATAACAGAAATACACTTTGAATCTGAAAGAAATGTTCACGGGCCTCTTCGAGGTGGCAACCTCCAGTTGAGTAGAGATCTATTAAAATAGTATCCAAGTTGGGGTTCTCATACCCTCGACTCCTATTTATACTAAAAAGAAGTATCTAGAGGAAGATCCTTCTAGAAGCGGAAGCTTCTATTAGGTCTTCTTACATCTGCCTTATTATATTTTATTGAAAGGCCTTATTAATATTGACCTTTATTACATCCGAATATATTGTTCTACCTATGTGCGGGTTAGGACCCTAACATGTCCGCCCCCTTAAAAGCAGCCTTGTCCTCAAGGCTTGAGATGAGGAAATTGTTGCAGAATGGTAGTTGGTTCCCAAGTGGCATCTGCTGGAGTTGTATCTTTCCACTGGACTAGCACTTCCTTGATGGTTCTCTGACATAGGCGACGCTCGCGCTGGTCCAAAACTACTTCTGGTTGTAGCCAAATGGATCATTCTTCAGCTAACTCTGGAAGGTTGGTTTGAATTTGGCACTTAGCTCCAATCACCTTCACTAAGCATGAAACATGAAAAACAAGATGTAGCTTCGAATGGTTGGGCAAAGATAACTGATAGGCTACTTGTCCCACATGCTTGAGAATGGTATAAGGACCATAAAATTTGGGCGTTATCTTCTGACAATGCTCGGCCTTGAGGGAAGTTTTCTTGTAATGTTGAAGTCGAAGAAACACCTGATCCCCTTCTACAAATTGACGTTTAGAGTGACCTTGATCTTCTTGTTGCTTATGCGATTTTGTGCCATGACCAAATTATCTTTGAGTGTACGAAGAATAGCCTCTTGAGCTGTAAGTGTTAGGTCAACCGCCTGGACCTTCGAGGCACCTGGTAAGTATGAGATAACTAAAGGTGGTTTATGTCCATATACTGCTTCAAAAGGAGTCATGCATGTAGTTGTATGGTATGAAGTGTTGTACAACCATCCAGCTAGGGGTAACCATTAATCCCACTAATTTTTCTTTTTCGAGGCAAAACACCTCAAATATGTTTCCAAGCACTTGTTTACCAACTTTTGTTTGGCCATCAGTCTGGGGATGATAAGTTGTGTTGAGATGCAATTTGGTGCCTTGTATCTTGAACAATTATTATCAAAAATTGCTTGTGAAAGTTGGGTCACGATCATAAACAATAGAGTGTGGCATGCCATAAATCTTGAAGACTTGATCCATGAAAATTTGATCCACCGTGTATTCTGTAAACAGGTGTTGAAGGGCGAAAAAATCAGCATACTTGTAAAGGCGATCAACAACCACCATGATGACTGATTTATTTCCCAATTTGAGTAAGTCGGTAAAAAATCCATAGAGATATCCTTCCAAATAGCAGGTGGAATCGGGAGCGGTTGTAGTGTGCTCGGATATTTGATTGTTTCTCCCTTGTTGCGTTGACATACATCACATTCAGCGACAAAATTACGAATGTCTTGTTTCATAACATCCCAGAAAAAGGAATGTTTGACCCTGTCATAGGTTTTGGTGAACCTGGAGTGCCATGCTGTGGGTGTAGCATGAAGCTCAAAAAGTACCGTGGAATTAAGCTTTGATTGTTTACTTAAATACAAATGGCCTTTGTATCGAAGTTCATCATGGAGCCAAGAGTACCCTGGGGAAGCAGGAGTATTGGACTGCAATTGTTGGATCAACTGCGAACTTTTGGGATCTTGTAGCCATTCCTAGTGAACAGCTTGGAGCCAATTTGGGACAATGAATGAAAGAGAAAAAAGGGATCCTTCATCTTCATATTTGCGGGAAAGTGCATCCGCAACCACATTGTCTTTTCCTTTCTTGTAAATGATGTCATAATCATATCCAAAGAGCTTAGTCACCCATTTTTGTTGTTCTGGGGAGGAAATGCATTGTTCCAGAAAATACTTGAGGCTTTGATGGTCTGTCTTAA
>SNQJ01S0051992.1:26446-45954 GCA_010110895.2 Picea sitchensis | reverse complement strand
TATTTTTATGCTACTTGATTTTCCACTCTCTCTCTCTCTTCTTGTTCCATCTTCCATTCTTTGGCTCTTAGGGTTTTGAAGCAAGTATTTCTCCAAGACTTTTCTTGAGTAATAATAAAGGAGAAACTTTGGAGGATTTTTGGAAGAGCTACTAGTGTTTGGGTTCTTACATCACATGAGGTAAATTTGTTTTGGTTTGATATGATGGTTGCATAGATGGATCTTAGGTAAAGTGTTATTTGAGTAGATCTTGCAAAGAGTACTCTTGTAGATCTATATATGTTGATTAACTAGATAGAGTGCAAGTATTTCACTTTATTAGCTTAATCATCCATATTATCTATTGTGTGCATGCCATTGTATTAGATCTTGCAGGTTTGGCTTCAAGGGTCTTATTGGGTGTGCCTCAAGGAAGAGTCTTCCCTTAAGACACACATAAACTCCTTTCTTTCTCTATTTATTACTCTTCTCTTATTGTTGTTCATCCATATATATTTCAGCTAGCTTAACATAGTGATTTGGTCATCTAAATCTATATTTTTTATAATAAAAAAATTCTATAAAATTTTTGCCCTAAAGGCAAAAGTTTTCTTCACTGTATTGGTTGATAGTAGTAGCATTTCCAACAAATTATACCTTGCTGGTTTTCTAGGGGTTTCAGATCGAGGGGGGTTATGCTACCCAAAAGCGTCCACACAACACTCAAGACCCTCCTACAAGTTGGTAGCTGTTCTCAACCTTCTCTTTCATATTTTAGGGCTTCTTGTGCATATATCTTAACAATACATCCATTCAATTAAGAAGTTTTGCAGAAATTTACTCATTTAGCAAAGAATAAATTTGTGACCCCTAGTTGTAACCACGTTCCACCAAGATAAATGCAAAATGTAATTAAGACTTCCTTCAACAAAATTAATGCCTCCCACAATTTCAGCCAAGAACTCCAAATTATTGCTTCGTTCCAGACCTCACTAATGAGTGAGTGAGAGATGATAGAAAAATGAGGTGAAAACCCTCAATTTATAAAGTACCATGACCTAATTTTTGCTTTAGATTCCTTAAAAGGTTGACAAGGACAAAATATTAAAATCATATTGTTTTATTAAATTTCAAATTAAAATCCTAATCAAGCAATAGAAGACGTCATCCCTTTCTAGGGTGACGTTAGCCCTTTTTTGGGCAGATGGGGCATCCTAGAGAAAAACTTTTGCACTTCTTGGGCTTCTCCAACCTACCGCATGTGCCAATACTACCCATTCTGCCTCACAAAACGTCCATATTGTTGGATGATGTCATAGGATGTCATAGGTGATGTCATGGGCCTAGCAAGGCCAATGTCTCAGTGGAGGGGGCACAACTCCCCTGGGTACAGGTTTGCTCAATTGCGTCTGGTGGAACGTCGTCCTCTTTCTCTGATGCAATCCTCTAATCTTTCTTTTCCCCTTGTTGGGGTCTCGACATCCATCTAGTGGGCTCTTGAGCCCCATGGAGATCCCAGGCTGATCATCTCCCCATGTGTACCTGTAACATGGTGCAATATGCAATAGAACATGATCTGCATCAGCAGCTACCGCCCTCCAGCTGGGCTCATAAAGTCAGGGATCCCAACAATGTCAATCACATCTCATCATCATGTGTGACATGTACATAAAAACCCTATTACCCCAGTCAAAGCTCAAAGACATTATACAAACTGTGAGAAATACAAGTTTGGGGAGAAAGTGACAAGAAGTCCTATTGGGCTAGTGTCCGTAGAAGAAGGAAAGTTCCCGGAGGAGACTTCATCTAAGCCATGTAAATGATGTGGTGTGGAAAAGGGATGTCGACAATTGGGTGTAGTGGGAGCAGAGGATGAAAGGTTTTAACTATGGGTGCCTTTGTAGAAAGCATACAATCACGGATGCAATTTTTTTCCAAGCCCATTCATTACCTTTTATTCTTATTGCTTTTCTTCAAGAAAATAATGGGGGACAACGCCATTGGTGACCCGATGGAGTAGCAATGTTACTACAAGTACTTTCACAGTAGAAAAGGTTGGCTCGTTATGAGACCTCCTTTCATTTGTCCATGCAACCAAATGTCACTACGCTGGCATGGTAACCAGCTTCTATTAGTGTCATACTGCTAGATACCATGGACCTAATAGGTTGGCTCAAGTAGTGAGACCCCCTATCCTCACGACTAGGTCTTGCTTTTTGTATTGTTATATGGAGTCCCTCTTGTTTCTTGTTGAAAAGCCTTTTACTACTTTCTTGGGGATCACAGGCAAAGCATCTTGAAGTTTTATTCTTAGGCTTTTTTATCTTTTACCCATTGTTTTTACCTTAAGACCTTTAGCCTTCTTCCCTGAGTAGGGTGCAATCCCTCAAATGATAGGTCAACCCGGTGCCCAGACAAGTGTAACGGGATAGATGAGCAGGAAACAATATGGTGTATTCAAATCTGGACCATTCAGTGTATTCAAGTGAAGTCTCAGTCAGATATTTATTTAGAAACAAAAGAATTAAATGCAGCATATTCAAAAGGTTTTGATGATCAAAGTGAAGCATACCATGATACAGGACCTATTACCTCATGGAGCGAGAGCCATCTCTAACACAAGACTAATTCGATGGTGATGGATGTTGTTGTTGTTGGCAAGGAAGAGGCGTTGAAAGGGAGAAAAAAAATGGTCCCTCCAGGGCCATGCTCAAGTCGATCTGGATCTGGTTACTCCATGTCTAGGACCTGCAGGGCTCGAGAGACCTAATATCTAGTTATCCCTAAAAGTGGGATAACATGGTGGACCTTCCTTCAGCTAAAATGAAAGGAAGCCTCTACTTAGGTGGCGATTGGTAAAGCACTTCCAATTGTTACACACAAGATTGGGATCATGTGGGCTTTGCACAATTACAAATCCCTATGATAACATGACTCATCACCTCTTTCATTCAACCTCTAGATGGTTCCAACTGCATGAGGTTTCATGGCCAAGTCTCCACTATAAAGTTGATCAAACAATATAGACTCCAAAGTCCCCAACTAGTTGACAATATCAATCTCATAACCAACATTTTCTCAACCTTGGATAGTTGGAGAGTTGTTCGATAAAGGTGTTTCTGGTTCAAGACTTCTATCCCAACACCCTTCTTTAAATCCTTGCCCATCTTTATGTAATGATCCCAAGCCAAATTCTTTCTTGGAATCCATAACTACCTCTTGATCTATTGATGTGCAATTATTTATTGAGTTATTAAGTTACATACAAGATTCATCAACACATGAAGATCACAATATATTCAAGATGTAGAAGCACAAGCAAAGATCGACCTTTTTATTATGAGCAATGTAAGATCGGTCATCTATTGTATTGATATTCATTTCTTATTTATCCTTTGGATGCATTATTTTGTATTAGCTGCTACAAAATGCTCCAAACCCGATACAAAATAAGCCTCCAGAAAATTTGGATATACAATGAAGGCTGAATCAAGTAGATCGAGCCGTACTAATGCTCAACCTCCAATTTGGAAAGTGCCACGCTACTTGAATGTTGAAGCCCTCAATAATCCGGCCCTGCTACCAAAAGTGTCCAATCATCGAGAAATATGCCAAATGATTAGATCAGGCAACTGTAAGGACAACTTGGATGTCCAAATTCCCAAAATCCACTCTCAAATCCACAGTAGTCTGAGATTCCTCCGGATAGTGCGCTTGGATATTTGAAATACAACTAGTTAAATACGATGAAGGAGGCCTCCAAATGCTGAAACTCTCCAAGAATATAGATGGGTCTATGAGAATCCATTAGGAGAAGTTTGGACTCCGGATCTCAGCGAGATCTCCTAGGTCGATTTTCTTCCAGATCCTGGGGCGTCCCTATGAGAAATACAGGCGTACCAATCTGTAGACAAATGCAGAATGATGATAACCCTCAGAAAAATCCCTCAAACTGATCGTCATGCCCCTACAAACAAAACACCACTGTCAGAATGGCCCAGACCCTCGGATAAAAAGGCTGGATCGAACCTCCCTCTAGATGATAGTGTGCCCTTGCTGGAAACACAAAAACAGTATGGCACATATCTTAAAGTGCTAGATGGAGATGGTGAGACTAGAATGGTGTGGAGGTCTTTCATCCGAGACCAAGTTGTGGAACAAGGTGGTGGATATTTCACCAATGAGTTATTCACAAGGGTTTATGCAATAAAACCCCTAAACTGAATGCCAAGAGCAATAGCAAATGCTAATCCAAAACCAGGAATGCCTAATAGGTGCGCCCCAACCTCTTACTTATACCTACTTTTTTTTTCCTTCTAATTCTGTTGAGTTAGGTTAACTCGAGGGGTTAATCTTCTATTAACCACATTTGGGGAGTCATCTTTTACCCTTAATCCCTTTTCCTTTCTTAAGTCCCAACTTAAAAATATAACTTTTAGCCTCCTTGACTTCCCCTTCAGTGTAAGACTATGACCTAGTGGAGGTGCCAAGGCCACCTAAGTCCCACATCACCTCCCTAAGGGGTGGGGGACATTACACTTTACTCTTTCAAGATTTAGTTTTCCCATTGCATCTCTTATAAAGCCTTATTTTCATCCCATGCTCTCTTCCTGCTTCCTTCTTGGAGATGCTTTGGACACTCCTGATGTACACACTTATTTTGTATTTTTCTGGTTCTCATGGAGACACTTTTAGCACTCCCATTGTTCATTTATAACAATGTAATTCTTGCAAACCCATGGGCCGGCTTTGGCCACTACAAAACATTTATATATAATTACATTAAAAAAAAAACATAGGGGCTTTTGGAAAGAGGTGTGCTCCATGGAAGCATTCCGTATACTATTTGCAACTAATATAGAATCTATTTTCCAATGAATCCTTCAATAAATAAAAATAAGACGTCTAGTTTAGAAACTCTAAAGCTTCTCCAAACTAGGTTTCGTTGACTACACTAGTCATGTGAAATACCATTGAAAAATCCAGGTGAGAATAGATTTCAGTCAACGATTTCACAAACGCTCCTGAAACAGACTCAACCACTGAGCATTTCTAGTAGACCAAGAATATTCTGTACTCTTAGCACACTAGGTAACATGGGAAAACATGATATTTTATGTAGTTCTGGTATCCCCGATTTCTAGGGATAACTAGGAGATCATGTCGAGGCCAGATTCCCTAGACATGGAGTACCGAGGCGAGATTGACTTGAGCATGGCCACTGAGGGCCATCTTTCTTCTCTTCTTCATCAGACTTGTCCCTATCGGCTGACCGGCATCCGTAACCGGTTTGGACTTGTATCGGAGAAGACTCTTGCTCCATGGGAAGTGATGATCCGAGGTAGTATGAGGTATGTGTCATATTTGATCATTATAACCCGGATATATGCATCAAATTCCTTTCATTCTGACGGTACTTGGATCTTACATTAACCCACTTGACCATGGTTTGGGGGGTTGACAGGGTACCCTAACAAGCCTATACCCATAGGTTTGGTTTTCCACCAGGGGGATTTTGAGAGAACCATCATCCAGCTCCCATCTTATCATCACTCTTACATCTTATCTCCCACTCATCCTATCCCATTCCCCTAGTCCCAGGACATTAGGATGCTTTGTTTGTGGGGTTACACCTTATCGTGGGAAGAAGGGGCTAAGAGCCGCAGGAGGGAACGGTGGTAAGAGATAAAAGCCATAAAAATAAAACCAAAATTACCTGCTTGGGGATCCCAGAGGCAATAAAAGAAACCTCTCAACAAGAAACAAGAGAGACCCAGAAGAAAAATGACAAAAACAAGACCAATGAGGATGGGGGGTCTCATCACGAGGCTTGACCATTATGTTCATGGGTATCTAGCGGTATGACATTGCCATTATCACAGTTTACCAGCGAGTACGTTGACCTTTGGTGTCATGGCCAAGGGAAGAGGGGTCTCATCACAAACCCGACCTTATCATCTCGTGAAAGTACTTATGGATAACCTTTGTCATTTCTGGTACACTACATAAAGGCGGTGTCCTCTAGATGAATAACCAGAAATAAAAAGAAAAATAAAGGCAATAAAGGGCTTGGAAGAATTGCATCCATGACAGTTACATCACCTTCTACAAAGGCACTTATGAGGATGAATATCACCCTGTCTTTCCTCTGCACAATGTCACAGACATCCCAGCAGCCACACCACCTCGTGTTACATGGCTTGGATGATATCCTCTGGAAACTTTCCTTTCTTATGGATACTTTGGCCCAATAGAGGGCATTTTGTCTTTTCTTTAACTTTTGGCCTGGTAGGTCATTGTAATGTCTTTGGCTATTGGAGTAGTATGCTAGGGGTTTTATGCATACATTTGTTATGATATCTAGGGATAACTAGGAGATCATGTCACCGAGGCCCACATGGTCCCACTAGACATGGCCCAGATACCCAGGGCCGGGGAGGCGACCCAGGCATGGCCACTGGAGGGCCCACATCTTTCTTTTCGAGCCCGACTTTGTCTGTCCGGTAGTGCAACTTCCATCCCACTTCTAGAGCTGGACTTGCATCGAGAAAGGGACTCTGCTCCATGAGGTAGTGGTCGGTATCATGAGTAATGCGTGTTGATCGTATAACTAGCTACTTATGTATGCATTAAGGTTCCTAAATTCGAGATGGCGCTTGGATCTTACACTAATCCTCATGACCATTGTTGGGGTGATTGATGGGGCAACTTAGCAAGCCCGATTATTCATGGGTTTGGTTAGCCACCAAGGGGGTTTGTGAAACCATCGTCAGCTCCCACCATCTTATCTTTTTTTCCATCTTATATCAGCTCATCCATCCCATTCCCTAATTGCAGCCATTAGGTTGTATTCAGGTACATCTTGTCTTGTGGGAAGAAGGGCTAAAGGCCGAGAAGGTAAGCGGTGAGTAGGAATAAAAGCCATGGGAAATAAAACCTAGAGATGCTTAGCCGAGGGGATCCCCGAGAAGGAAAGGCCTCTGGTAAACTGGAACCTAAGTAAAAATGCAAATAAATAAATGCAAGACCTAACCAAGAGGATGGAGGTCTCATCGCGAAACCTGACCATTATGTTCATGGGTATTTAGCAGTGTGACATTACCACTATCTGGTCACCAAACCATGGCGGTGACCTTTGGTTGCATAGCCAAAGGAAGGGTCTCATCCAGGCCGACCTTCTACTCATTTAGCGAAGATACTGAGCCGATGCTGTTGTCATTTCAGCCACCAAGCCAAAATGATCCCTCTTCGTCAAGGCTTGTGATAAAATGCAAATAAAGAAAGATAAAGACCAATACGGAACTTGGAAAAAATGCATCCATGGCCAGTGCAGTACCTCCTACAAGGCACTTACGAGACAACACCTTGACCCTTGGTGGAGCTATGGTTGGACATCCCTAAAACCATATCACCGTTACACATGGCTTGAATGATCGCTTGAGGGACTCTCCATTTGTGGGTACTATTAATGGGTGGTCTTATTGGTTTGCCTTAGCCTTGTATAGTGGAATTACGTGTAATATCTTAGAGCTATTAGATGAATTGTTAGGGATTTAATGCATATGTTTGATAAAATTTAGTGATGAGATATGATTTACATTGCTATGTCGGTGGTGACCCACAAGGTAGTCGTCTGGGACCAATACCCGTGAATGGTACAAAGGATCGGTACACATGGGAGACGGTGGCTCCCGGACCTCCAGCAGAAATTATCAATTAGTTCTTTGGGATGGCCGGCCGGAGCCGAGTTGTAGCGAGCCACTTACTTACGGAGAAGGGCCCTCATCCCGGGCGTTTAGAGGAGACCAACCTATGAGGAATCGGAGACCCTTCTGGGATGGGGCGTTGACCTAGATGGAATACGAGTTGCATTGGGCGTTTACGGAAGCCGGCGATTAATGTGGAGCTTGTTTGGCGCGAAATTGCGGGAGCCCAGGGGCCAGCATTATGGAGTGGCGGGGATAGTGATTTTACCCTAAAAGGGAGATAGCGATCTCTATAGGGGCATGACGTCTTCACATTTTGCTCATTTTTGGCAGGCAAAATAATTGAGATAATATTAGCAATGTCCGGAAGCCTTAGCCGGTTGTTTTTGCCAGTAAGTTTAATTAAAGGTCATAGAATCCTATAAATAGAGGATGTTTCGCGGTTTACCCTCATTTTATCCTTAACATAACTTGCTCTCTTGGAGAGTATCTTTAGCTCTTGTCTTGGTTTATCTTCTCTTTGGGGTGGTAAGCACCTCTTGGAGGGACTATTTTTTGGTAAGTGGTGCTCTTTATCATTGGAAGGTTTACAACTAGGGTGTGGATTATGCTTCATCATGAGTTTGTAAGTGTTTTCATCAAAACTTCTTGAATGGAGAATGGTTGTTGATCTAATATCATGCATACATTGTTATCTTGTTATTATTTGCTTGATCCTTGAAGCCTAGAGACCAACACAAGTAGGTTGTGCTTCATGTGTCCCATGATAAAGCTTATAGCCATTTGATTTGAGGTTTTAGCCTAGCCAGCTACTAGACTTCCTCTTATCTTGATTTAGTTTAGAGCACAAATTGAAGAAAGAGAGGCGTCGTGAGCCTAATTTAGTTTACACCTAGGGTTTACTTCTAGAAGGGTTTTGAAAAAACCTTGTATTTAAGCAACACTTTTCAGCCATAGATTTGTGTCCATAAGCTAACCATTTTACCAAAGAAGTCTCTCAAAGAAGGAAGAAGGGCTAGCCTTAGATACACCTAGGTAAGTCTTTTTTCTTCTTAGAGGTTTTTGGGATTTGGTGGCCTTGCCTTACCATCAAACCCTAACCCTTGTCTTTAAGTTTGAGTCTTCCAAGCCACTGGTCTGCTAATTGACTCCATTAACCAAGGCACTAGTCTAGGATACCTCACTTTGAGCTTGTTCATCCTTAAAACCTCTTTCAAACACCTTTTAAATTGAGAACCCTAACTAACCTGGCATCTAACCCTAGTACGTTTACTAACCCTAACCCTAGGGTGGCGATCTAGCCTATTTTAACTCTTGCCTACACTAAAAGTTGCGGCTAAGTCTCCTCTAGGTAGCCATAGAGGTATTCAACTTTTTCCTGGGTTAAATTTACAAGCGTTGCTACTGGCCCCTCTAACTACCTATCATTTAGAGTGGCGTCATAGTGGCTATGACAAAACTTAGTATAGGTGACGTTACATTACTTTGATCTTTTGCTTAGCTTGCAACGTTGTGACTCTTCTCACCTCATTTGATAGACATTGAGTTAGTAATTGCATTTATAAACTTATTCAGCGTTTACTCGCGTACTTTCATTTTGACCTATTGATTGGTACTTGGCGTCACATCCATAGCGACAACAATATATAGGTATGCTTGACAACAGAAGTATTTATATGAGCTGACTTGAGATATTTAGTGCATTGTGAATAGAATTTTAGGATTGATTATACACATTTGATGCTCTTATCTCTTGGTGTACATATTGAGGAAGTGATAGCGACATCTTTGTTTTAATAATCATTGACTTAGATCAATAATTATAACTAATCATTGCTCATATGTATATTGGAGGATAGTCGTTGATATTATAGAGAAGTACTAATCCATTGCAAGCACATTTCTAGCTTTGTTTGTCTTGTCCTTAGCGTTGCCTTCCATTGGAACAATATCTTCTTTGACTATCTCTATTGGCGATGTCTGTAAGGGAATCTATCACTTTGATCCATTTATACCCTTAGCCCTTTGGAAACCCAGTTCACATAGGGGCGTCTCCCTTGGACTAGCCCTCCTAAATAGAAGAGCCCCCATCGAGGTGGCGGTGGGTGGGAAGCTCATTGTAGGTTCCCAAGCCTTGACTCAAACTACTTAAACCCTTCCTACACCACAAGCCGTCGATAACACATTTTGATCAAATTAATGATGAAGTATATGATTGACATTGCTATGATCCCTATGACTAATGAGCCCATGGAGGCGAAGTTTTTGATATCTTGAGGATCATGCAGGCAGAATGGTACCAGGTGGACTGGTATACATGGAGAGATGATCAGTTCGAACCTCTTTGGGGTTGAAGAGCCCATCAGAGATGGTTGTTGGGACCCCATCAGTGACAGAGGGCGGTGATTGAGGTCAAACCTTTGCACAAGAAGGGCGTTTCATCCGGGGCCGCCTTG
The DNA here is from genome assembly GCA_010110895.2 of Picea sitchensis. Lineage (NCBI taxonomy): Eukaryota > Viridiplantae > Streptophyta > Pinopsida > Pinales > Pinaceae > Picea > Picea sitchensis. The sequence goes on along the minus strand of SNQJ01S0051992.1, from coordinate 35,813 downwards.
GTGAGCCCGACCCTAGGGGTTGATTGCTTTACGAGAACCGGGCGTATCCCTCGGTAGCCCGAGAGCGTCATCTAAGGCCCTTAGCGTCACCTGGAGTGCATGGCGGTTTGGCACATGTGGTGAGTTTGGAGGCCCAAAGAGGACAAGGTTTGTCATTTTGTGTTGTATTTTGCCCTAAAAGGGCCAACATCTCCCCTCGGGGGAGGGGCTTGTCGTCTTTCTTATTGCTCATTTAGGGTTTCATTTAGCGATTTAATGTAAAAGCGGTATGATTTTTGGTTATTAGCCTTGTCGATTATTTTTAATGACCTAAAATTAATTAAGATCATAATACACTATATATTGAGGATGTTTTCCCTCATTTGGATATAACACAACTCACTCACACTTGTGAGGTCTGATTTCTTATCCTAGGGTATTTTGTCTTTCTAAGTGAAACACTTGTTATTAATAGGATTTTTTGGCATCTTTGGGCATTTCTCTCAAAGGAAGGTTTACAACTAGGGTTTGCAAATGCTTTCTTCATGATAATGGCAAAATTGTTTTTCTCACCAAAACTTCTTAATTGAATGGTTGTAGGTTTAATTTCTTTATTAAATTGCCGATTTAAACCCTAGGTAACAAGCACTAAGTAGGTCCTTGTTTCATGTCCCCTAAGAGAAATTTTTGACCATTGAAGAAGAAGGATTGAACCTAGCCTTTGCTACACTTTCCATCTTGCTTCTTCCCTTAAGCTAACATTGAATTTCATAGGTTGAAAAGGGGGTGACATCCTAGGCCCTAGGTGTATATCTCACCTAGGACCATCAGCCGCCTCTAGGGTTTGAAAGCCTTGTCTTTACAACACTTTCTCTCACCTCATCCTTTAGTTAAATTTATCATTTGTGCTAGCCGTTTTGCAAGTTGACCTAAGGAAAGGGAGGAAAGAGCACAAGGCCTTCCTTAAGCAACAGGGTGAACCTCTTTCCCCTAGAGTTTTGATCCTAGGGCCCTACCTTTGCGGCCACTTTAGAGACCCTTCCCTCTTGTCTTTAAGTCTTCATCCTTTCAAACCTTGTGCCCTCTTCTTGTTCGACTCCATATACCCTAGGAATAGCGATCGCCTCCAGCGTTGAAGTCCTAGTGTCCAAACAACTCTCAAAACTTTGAATTTTGAAAACCTAACTAACAAACTAACCTAGATAAGGTCGACGTCACCCTTGAATGGCCGGCAATGTAACCATTTCTTAATGGTATAAGCAGTTGAATGATGAATTAAAGCATTTATTGAGTAAAGTGTTGGTTGGATGCATTATTAGCTATCATCTTGATAGTTATTGATGAATTGATGCCTTTTCATAGATAATTGATAAAACGTTGACCCCTCATTGATATCTAATGAACTTACATTTGCTTATTAATTGATATCAGGTAGTCATTGAAGTATTAACCCATTGAGTTATAGCCTGCATATATCTTGTATTATTGTTGTCTTGTTCAGGGCTGAGGGTGTTTTCATTTGGGCATACACTTCTTTATTGGCTACGATTAGTCGGATTGTCTAACCTTGGTGGTAACCTATGAGAAGGAAACTTTAACCTTGACTTTATACCTTTGCCTATTCAAAACCCCAGGTCACAGGGGCCGTCTCCCACAGGTTAACCTCCTAAATATAAAGAACCTCCCATTGAGGTGACATTGGGTAGAGAAGGTTCTGATGACAGTTTGGCCTCTATCCTTTAGCTGACCCAACTACAAGCTGTGGAGTAACAGTTCCAACAACCTACAAAAAGCTATGCACAAGACTTATTGAAGTACTAACCCATTGAGTTATAGCCTGCATATATACTGTATTATTGTTGTCTTGTTCCGGGCAGGTGTTTTCATTTGGGCATACACTTCTTTATTGGCTGATTAGCCGGACTGTCTGACCTTGGTGGTAACCTATGAGGGGGAAACTTTAACCTTGACTTTATACCTTTGCCTCTTCAAAACCCCAGGTTACCGGGGACGTCTCCCCTGGGTTAACCTCCCCATTGAGGTGACATTGGGTGGGGAAGGTTCCTGTTACGCCAGTTTGGCCTCTATCCTTTAGCCTTTGACCTAAACTACAAACTGTGCGATAACAGTTCCAACAACCTACAAAAAGCTATGCACAAGACTTTAGAACACTAGGTAACTGAATTAGCCACATGACATATCACACACATGCATGGTCTTATACAAGTGCTAGTCCCAAGAAGGGAAAGAACTACCTGGAGTCAACAAGAGATCTTACTATATATGATGGATATGGCACAAGATCTTCATTTTATTCAATTGCATCCTTGGATATCATGTGATAGTTGACAGTTGGGTGTTTCTCATTTTCTTAGAGAAGAAATAAAAAGCACATGAGTTGGAAAATTTACATACAATCTTTACATCAAAATGCAGCTTTGCCCATTCGTTTGCAGCAGCAACCTTTTCTGAAACCTGANATGTGATAGTTGACAGTTGGGTGTTTCTCATTTTCTTAGAGAAGAAATAAAAAGCACATGAGTTGGAAAATTTACATACAATCTTTACATCAAAATGCAGCTTTGCCCATTCGTTTGCAGCAGCAACCTTTTCTGAAACCTGAATTCACCGAAGATACCAAGATCCTTTGGGGTAATGTAAGACGTTACTAACATAAGAAACGCATCTTTGAACAGAAAAAGTGCAGAATGGGCTATCTAAATAAAAGAAACATATCAGCATAATTTAGATTCAGATCTATATCCATAGAGTGTTATTTAGTAAAGCAGAATATTGAAAAAGACTGAATAAGAAACAAAATGAAGGAATAGCATATGACCTTCTCTCTCAAAGGGTTGATGACAGGTTCTCCATGTTGTGCCCAATATGATACCATGAGTTCCTACTTAATGAAAACCATCAAAAATCACTTAATGAAAACCATCTCAATCAGGCTGTTTTTAACTTTCTAGGAATACTTTTAGACCAATCTATTTACTCTCACCTTGAATTCAAGTAAACAAACTGCAATCCAAGGCGGTAGCAGAGCTCCATATGCCTGCTCAAAAAACCATAGAATGGGGAATTAATCCAGAATGAATATTAAAACCAAATCACCATTTTACAATTCGAATTTGTATATGTTCTAAAAACAAAAATTCCTTCATCAAAGATATATAAAACATAAGAAAGAAACAGTAAAAATCGAATAATTAATTAATATAATTGTGAGATGATCATAGGTGTGCATGTGCAAAATATTGGTATACCCTCAATCAATAAGTTCCACTACATGCTGAAGCACCTTTCATAAATGGATGAAACAGATATACTTGAAAATAAAAATATAAGCAAGCCAAAGTACTCTAATAACACACAAAATAACTAGAAATGAAGACTAGACTAAAATATATAATAAGGCATCCACGTCGAAATGATATTTCAAGATTAGATAAGAACGTGTTACCACACAAACCAACTCTTAAGCTACTAATAGAAAGAAAATAAGTCAATCAATTATCTAAGAAATCCCTGTATGCTTCTCTGATCACCCTGCATGACTGACCAAGTTTGGTGTGGGTTCTGTGTATGGCTTAAAGTAAATTTTCCTATATTCCATCTTGTTTCCTTTCATTCTTAGCTATTCTCAGGAGTACAAGTCAGTATTAACCATATTCTTCCTGCACTAATTTATCCCATCAACTTGTCTGCAAAAGGGCATGTTCAACCACTCTAACTGAGGACTTGCTTGAGCATCCTGAATTCCTGACTAGACATTGCGATCTAATTGTAATAACCTGAGAATATGCACACACTATCATGCTTGCCCCCAGTCTCAATAAACTGCACAACATAAACTGATTCACATAAGAAGAGAAATCTAATAAAGACATTCATAATGTTATAAGCAAAGTCTATTCCTACAAATTACAAAGGACCAACAGAACCTTTCTCTAGCATGTTAAAAAAGGCTTTACCTCAGTAATTCCATTTGATATTAACACATACATAGATTAAATACTATGCTACAGCTAAATTAACTTCTAGATGTTTTGTTTATAACTTTCAATTTTTGTTTTCTAAAATTTAAACACCAACAACAGTTTCAATAGCCCAAAATACAGAAGCCCGTGCCACAATATATTTATAATATCTGCTGCAAATAAAGGAAAACAGGTATAGGAGGTTTATCTATAGCTGGAATATATTGTACTTCACTACATTGAACAGCATACCTCTCTTTCCACGACATTCATAACTCCTTTTGGAAAATATGCCCCTTCAAAGATAAAATAATAATATATGACTAATCATAGCTGAACTATGAAAATAGCAACAAGCACTTGCCTGCACAGTGCATACTCATTATTTATCAGATGCAACTTTGTATGTACCTTCATTAAATCATCTGTCTTTGCTGCGGCTTCTGCTTGGGCCCTTAACATGATTTCCTGTGGGCCCAAGAAAAGGTCATGAAAATAAAATCAGAAAAAATAAATTCTGAGAGTTCTTAATATATTCAGATACAATGCTGGAGACCGTTTACACACCTCAGCTATGTGGAGAGCCTGTTCTGTTTGTCGAATCTGTACCCAGCGTTCAGCAACAAAGTTTTCCATCTATATGAATTCACAAGCAGTAAGGTAACATTAGAAACAGTTATTGATGTTATGGTACCATCCAGGAAGCCCTTAATAAACAACAAACAGACATCTTGTATATTTTAAGTGATGAACAGTTTAAATCCTCAGAAAAAAGGAATGTTCATTGAAGAAAGAGATATCATTCAACAAGAAATAAACAAATTTTGTAATATACCTAAACTATATTATTTATATTAATAATTATAATGTAAGGCTGTATCCTTAGCATAGTCGTGTCTCTTAGTTGCTGTATATGACAGTCTTCTTGATTACACATTAGCACCCAGATTGGATTTCTTCAAAATCCAATCAGAGTGCCTATCTTTGTTTGTCCGTGGGTATATAACTAGATGGATTGGTTGGTCGATCCATCGATGCAACATCGACGGCTCGTGAGTGCCTTTTCAGACTTGGCTAAACCTTGCCCCTTTATGATTTTAGTTGGTTTAATGTCAAGGTCTGTCGTGTCCCATTTTTGGATTCCCTTATTATGCGGTTAGAGTCACTTTAGGAGGCTTGAGTCAGCCAAGTCAAAAGGGTGAGACTATGTCATCTGTGAGCTCGGAGGGTTTGGATGAGTTTCCACACAGCTTGTTCTTGGTTCCGTTGCATCCGACTATTTTCGTAAAACGGGGTTATTAATGGGCATATTTTAATTAATTACACTAAAGGGACCATTTCGAGCTTGTTTCTTGGAGAAATACCTTAGTGTAATAGCTCGTTGGAACCGAGGCGAAAATATCTACAAGATGGGATGATGAAAAGTGAGAAATCATAAAGACGAATTAATTACTTTTTGGAGTAAAAAGCTTCATTAAATTAATAAAGTGATTTTTTGAGAAAATATTAAAAATGAATTAAAACTCACTTGAAGGGAAAAAGGTGAAAAGGGGTATAAAGAGAGATAGGGGCTCATATTCTCTCATTATTGCAGATTGTAAATTGGAAATTAGAACCCAGAGAGGAGTCAAGTGACTTCCTTCTTGTTTGGTGGCTTTCTAGATGAAACCATCGCCATTGACAGAGTTCGGTGTTGAAAGACACACCCTAGTATGTCGAGAGGACCACATAGGTTCTTCATCGAGCTACAAGATCAGATTATATCAGTAGAGAAGTCCAGTATCAGCTAGGGCACAAATTTGCTAGTTGCAGCGTGAGGTTTTTGGGAAGGATTTATCAGTATTTTGGGTCACTAGGCCCAACCATACTGGAAGATCCAAATTCCTTCCAACCTATTTGAGAGGAGACCAGGGCGCTTCCAATGAGATGGATCTCACACTTTTTCGACAAGTAAATCTCTCAGATCCTGCCAGTTTGTCAATTGCAGTGCGTGGGGGTCTAGACATCCATCCGGGGTTCGACTAAGCAACAATGAACCAGTATTTAATCTCAAAGGTTGGAAGAGTGTGCTAGGGAGCAGTGTGACCCATCTGAGATAGATCTCAGCCAGTTTTGACGAGTATAGCCCTCAGGGCGAGTTATCCAATCTTCTGCAGCAGTTTGGCAGCGTATTTTTGGTTGCATACAGTGTTGCATTTCGTGCATGTAGCTGAATCTTCATTGTAACTACCATATCCATCTACCTATCGGTATTTATCAATATTTTGTTTGTATTCCAGTTAAGATCCTCATCTATATAGATTTAGCTGAAGAGATTTGTTGAGTTTCCGCATTATGTCCTGTATTGTCCATTATATTGCTGAATAAAATTGTTGAGTTGGTTATAGTCCCAAATCTATTTGCATGCACTATATATAAACCTTAAAACATAACAAAACGCATCCAGAAACCTTTGAAACTCAATCTGAAACCCCCAACATATCAGATCTATAGCCGAAACCCCAGTTATTAGCAGTTTATATCCAGATCCGGGATATTACAGTGGTATCAGAGTTGGTTTTCCTGCCAGCCTAAGGGGAAAATCAGTTAGGAGTTATTTTAGATTGTTTCCACTAAATTTCAGCTGTGATAACTTGAGCTTATACCTTCAGATGTTGTAGTAGAGAGAAAATTTCAGATCAGATATGGAGGACAGCATGAGGAATATTCGTAACATTCTTGCACAAGAACGACAACAGTTGAGGCAGGGTATGGCAAGCCTTCAAAACAATGCAAGGATCAATGGAGCTAGTGGTTCAAAGAGGCAGCAAACAGGACAGAAAAGACAAGATGAGGAGTTTGCAGATTGTTTGAGGGAGTATCAGGAGCTTGGTACGGCATTTCATGCAGACATGTCAATCAAGGATTTTTGCACCATCAAACACACTGAATGGTATGAACCCCAAGTATCAGTGGCCAAGAAGGTGAAGGTGCCAAGGAAAAAGGTTGATGATGCATATGGTGAAGTGTCCCCATCAATCGATGTTGAGCATTCCACATCATACCTTATTAGTGATGCCCATGATGATGAGGATGTGCGTGAGGAGAAGTTGGAAGTGTTGAAATAATGTAACTGCAAAGTGTATTCTAATTATTATTGATATATTATTCATTGGATCAATCCCCATTGCGGATTGGTCATGTCGGCTATTGTAAAGGACCAAATCCCCTTTTGCGGATTGGTCAAAATATAATTGTAATAGGCAAAAGAAGAAGTCGGCCCCAGAATATATTAAAGGTGGTTATAACCACCCAGAAGAAGAAATCGGCCCTGCCAGTGAAAAGACACCTCCACACGTGCCAGTGTTGTATAAATAAGGAGGCTAGCACCTCAGTTAGACACACACTCACTTATTCATTGAGAGACAAGTTTTGGAGCTGCAATTGAAGAAGAGAGAGAGAGAGAGAGAGAGGCACATCTTTGGGAGAGGACTTTCTGTATTTGTTTGAGTTATCTCTTGGCATTGTATTGGTTATCTATAATAAGGAAGTTTTGTTGGGTTTTCTCCCCCATGAGGGTTTCCCAGGATAAATGATGTGTCTCTTGTGATTGTGTATTTCTCAGTGATCCTATTTATGCTATTGTTACTTATTGAAATGCAAAGAACTCTAATAATAGATTAAACCTTAACATGGTATCAGAGCTAAGCTGAAGAGAGCATCTTTCACAAGAGAAAGTGAAAAACGTCAATGTTGTCGTACATGCAAATTAGGGCTTTTTGTTGGTGAGGTATTTCAGCCCCAAAACCATCTAGAAAGGTGTGCCCTCCCTCAAGGATCATTTTGGCATTCTCAGTGCAACTTTTCAGTGGCTAGATCTCCCAGAAAGTGAAACCCTAGTTTCACAAAGTACCAGAAAACCAGAGTACCAGAAGTATCAGAAGTAACAGAGGTACCAGAAAACTAGAAGCATCAGTCCAGAAATCCGCAGATCATGTTTGGAGGGGTAAAAGTTGGATTTTCTCAGATCCAAACACACCAAGCTACTCGCCTCAGCCAAGCGCACCTCCTGGTAAGTTCAAAATTTAATTTTGAACATTTTCATTTTTGGACATTTTCCCAGATTCAGGTAAAAGATGTCTGCAAGCATTAAGCTTGTTGACAAACTAGAAGGTGTGGAAAACTTATGTGCTTGGAAGTATAGGATTGGCCTCATTCTTGAAGAGAATGAACTAGCAAGATTCATCAAAGAAGAAGTCTTTGAGCCCGATGATACTACAGGAAAAGCAAAGCACCAAAAGAACACAATCAAGGCCAAGAGAATCATTGCAGATTCAATCAAAGACCACATGATTCCCTATGTGTCATCAAAGAAGACTTCGAAAGAAATGTTTGATACCTTAAACCACTGTTGAATATATCGCCGAAATATCAGATATGTCGGATATGTCGCCGACATTTTCCCTTGGCCGAAACTTTCCCCCGAAAATTTCACGACATATCCGAAACTTTAAAAGTGTCGCAACACTTTCATTGTGTCCTGATATTTTGCCAATGTGTCCCGACATTTTACAATATGTCGGCCTGCTGAGGTTTTTTGAGGTTTTTTTATTTATGTAACAAATATGCCTATTATTGCGCCGAGAGGCGCATTTATATAGCCCGGGTGGGAGGGATGTGTCCGTCTGTCCATCTGTCAAGAACCCAATGCAGATTTGTGCACCAGTCATGGCAGGGTTTGCAAACACAATACGAGATATAAGATTCATGTTTTTTGTTCCTGCATAATAACATGATATGTTTATGAGAACTGTAAGAAATATATCCAGAAGATTAACATTTAAATTTTATACATCATAGTGTACAGAAGCACTAAAATCAGAGCTTATACGACAACATGCATGAAAGAAATCAAGCATTATCTGTCTTGAATAAAAAGCTCATTGGAGGCTAGGCCTATAATATACATTGTGGCTGTATAAATCCCAGAATAACTGATCTAGAGACTACTAAAAAAGCGATTATCATATGCATTGTTTACAGGTCGAATTTTCCAAATTTTGGTATTTTTGAAGTCTAAAACCCTGCCAAACTTGAAGTTTAAATAGTCTTCTACAGCAAGGCAAATGGATGGTAACTTGTGGCAGCAGCTGCAATAAATCCGCTTCAAATGATAAATATGACTCCAATAGCATTTGAGATTTTGCTGGAGGGGCCAACTAACATACAAAATCTAACAATTCTTGATTGAGTAGAGATTCATAAACATGATTTACACAGCCATGGTTGATGATATTTATTCTGATACAGTCTTTCTTACAAGAAAACTCGCCAATTCCCAGAGGTAAGGCACTAAGAGTTGTAAGAGTTTATTGTTTTTTGATGGGATTAATGCAAACCTTGCATCTTTTTCTTTAAAACAGTCA